>PVIH01002382.1:0-10763 GCA_004025045.1 Sigmodon hispidus | reverse complement strand
GTACCACCTGACACCTGTTAGATTGGTTAAGATAAACCACACAGATGACAGCCTATGCTGGAGAGGTTGAGTAGCAAGGGGAACACTCCTCCATTGTTGGTGAGAATGTAAGCTTGTTCAGCCACTTTGGAACGCAGTATAGCGGTTTCTCAGAAAACTGAGAATTAATCTCCCCAAGTATCCAGCAATACCACTTCTGGGTGTATACCCTAATGATGCACAGTCATACTCCAAAGGCATTAGCTCAACTATGTTCATAGCAGCATTATTCGTAATAGCAAGAACCTGGAAACAACCTAGATGTCCCTTAACTGAAGAATGGATTAACAAACTGTGGTACATCTACACAATGGAGTACTATCAGCAGTAAGAAAAAATGATATCCTAAAATTTGCAGGCAAATGGATGTACTTGGAGAATATTCTTCTGAGTGAGGTATCACAAACTCAGAAAGATAAACAGGGGATGTACTCACTCATTAGTGGTCTCTAAACAAACAAACAAGCAAGAAAAAAAGCAAAGCATGCCCAAGCTGCAAACCACAACCACTGAACAGCTTGGGATCAGAAACCCCCTGGACTGACACCTTGGATTCCACTCCCCCTAAAGGAACACCCGACTCAGTCTTGAGGGAGGGGGGAGAAAACTGCATCTGCCCGGAGTGGAGACTGAACTAAGCAATATTGGGTCAGTGGGACCATGGGACTGTCTGCTGCCTGCCCAGGGAGGGGATGGGGAGTTGTGGAGAAGAAAGAATGACAGGATGTGGCAGGAGGGGGAAGGGACCTTGAATAATGATATACAGGGATAGAAAGCATGACTTCTTTGTTCATAATAATGATAATAATAATAAGTATACAAAAAAAACAAATGGCAACAATAACAACAAAAAGTAGTAGAACAAGGAACTAGAAAGATGGTTTAGCAGTTAAGAGTGCTTGCTTCTCACACAGAGGACAGAGTTTTGTTCCCAGCACCCACATTAGCTGGCTCACGACCACCTGTGACTACAAGTCCAGAGGATCCAACTCCCTTTTGTAGCCTCCACAGGCACTTGCACACGTGTATACACACACACACACACACACACACACACACACACCTCACATACACATAGAAACATATTCATAATGTGTCTAAATAATAAAATTAAATATTTTGTGCATCACAGTCTGGGAATTGAGTAAACACAGACACTTGGGTAATTCATCCAAAGAGAATGCTTGATGAAAAGTCATGCCCTCCTGCTTCATCTCATCTGAGTTATGAAAGTGCCATTTGTCATCGAGTGTCACCCACAGGGTCTTCATATGAACTTAAGGCTGGCCAAAGCCCTGCATCTTCTTGCCTCACTTTTCCAAGCCTCATTACATGCACAACTGCCCACGTTCATATGTGATAAATGTCAGTTTTGAAGGTTTATACAGTTTGAATCTCCTTGGGAGTCAGGTAAATCTTTGCTCTTTAAGTGTCTTTTATCCCAAGCTGAGCAAATGGGAGTGTTTTGCTCATAAATGAAATACATGTGCTCTTAATTCTGATGGACAACTGCAGGTCTGACATGTTTCTTTTCATCTCCTGTTCATTGCAGTTTATGAATGACTAAGGTCATTGGTGTCTTCCTTTTCAATGGAGTTGAAAAATCTCACAAATAAAGAATCCAAGCATATGCCTCATGTATAGACATATCATTTGCAGAGCTAGGATTCAAATTCTGGCCTTCATAACTGCTCAGAAGGTGTCTTTAACTGAGATGCATTTCAGGACAGCCAAAACTTGTTAGTATTTCTATTAGAGGAGGGAGGGAGAAATAATTTTCTTCCTTCTTTAAGCACTTGCCTGGTACCCAGAAAGGTCAATTTTAATTTTCTCTGTATGCTTCAAAGTTTTAATCACAGAATGTTTTCCTATGTCTTTGAACAAGTATTTCTATTCTTTCAAATCTTACTGGAACTTCCAAGACACAGGCAATAATGATTTTCTTTCCAGATAGTTTTTTAAGCAGGAGATGTCACAATAATTGTCCATTTGGCTTCAGGCAGACTTTCTACAATGAAAGAGACTGTTTTTGAAGAAACAGAAGGCTTGGATTGGAGAGACAGCTCAGTGGTTAAGAACACTCACTGCTCTTACATAAGACCCACAGGTTCTCACTGCAGAATAAATACTCCACTGAAAGATGGCAGGCACTAATCAAAAAACAGGTAAATGCTAACCTACAGAAAACACCCGACAAACATATATTAAGATTGTTTTTGCTACACAATACTGACATCAAATGTATCTATAAGAACCAAAACTCACTCAGACAGGCTTGGTGATCCACACCTTTAATCCCAGCATTTTGGAGGCAGATGCATGTGAATCTTTAAAAATCTGTTCCAGACACCCACAAGATCACATCAACAGACTCAATCCACATTCCAGAAGGAAGCACTAATCCTATTCAGTAAATCATAAAAATAAATAGATAGATAGATAGATAGATAGATAGATAGACAGACAGACAGATAGATAAATAAATGAATAAATGGGAGGGGGACATTAAGGTAGAGGGAATGTGTTTGAGATCACAGGAGAGCCAGAGAAGTTCTAGAGGATATGACCAAGACACATTGTACATATGTATGGAAATGTCAAAGAATCAATAAAAGATATTCTTAAGAACAAAACCCTTCTGGAAACCTATTTGGGGTGTGTGTTTGCCATAAAATATTTTCAGTTTCCATTTATAACAAGTCCTAAGAATTTAATCCAAGGAAGCAATTTTTAAAGGAAAAAGATGTAGGGCTAAGAAGGAAAGTCCTAACGTTGGCTGCAAATGCTATGAAGTGGTCCTTCTGCGTGTATTTTGTCATGTCAGCTTATTTTATCATACCATTAGATAATATATAATATATTGTTATTTGTCATAACATTATGGGAGAGGTACGATTTTCTTCCATAGAAGAACAGATGAAGGGTTGGACAGTCATTGGAGGTCTTCCGTTAATCTAGAAAACTTCGAAGGAGGTAAAAGCTCACTAGAATGCTGGAACACAGGGCTTATAAGAAGTCCATAGTCCATGAAGAGAGCCTTAAGATCTAGCCTGAAAGATGTCTGAAGTGGGCAAGTGGTTGTTGACTTGTCAGGGACACTAGTGACTGGTACTCCTTCTTCTGCATGCTGGATTTTATATCTCTTTTACCATCTGAAGGGCTCTAGCAGGCCTGAGTACCACAAACACGGCTCTGGGTGCTTCCCCCCCCCCTGCCCATTACCTCTATCTTGCTAAATGGTTGGATTATATTTCTAAAGCTAGCCAAGGTCTATTCCCTTATTTGGCCACTTCCTCCTCCTGAGGCTGACCACCAAGGTCCAGCTATTAAAGTGTTGAAGTCCAGCCATCAAAAGCCCCCTTTAGCTCACCTAATTGACATGTCCAATTAATATTAAACTCATCATCCCAAGACAGGGATTTCCCCTTTATAAACTGCCTGTTACCTGTGGGCCACATGTATCTATCTCCTCTCTATGCAGAGTCAGTCTTCTGTCCCTCCAGGACAACTATCTTTCCCCTGTCTCCCTTGTTTCTTTACCCTTCTCCCTCAGCCTCTATCTCCTGTCTTCATCTCTTATGCCCTGACCTCTGCCCTTCTGGAAAAAATAAATCTCCTTTGTGCTAAGAACATAGTCTTGGTGTCATGTGCTGCTATCTATACTTTCCCTATCCAAAAATGATGCCTACACATAATTTATTTGCATACATATTAGTTTAATATGATAGGCTGGACTAATTGTTAAATAAAAGAAATCTCTTTCAGTAACTCATAATAAGGAACTTGTATATGACACAAACCACCCTAGGATGTCACATCCGATGAGGCTTGGTCATGGAAGCCTGAGAGGGTTGGTTCAGTAACAGGAGACATAGAGAGATAAGCCAGGATCAGATGGGTATGCTCATGATGACAAGGGTACCTACTAGGTATCCAGAAACTCAGTGTGTTTATTATGTAGCAGGAGCTAGCTATTCTTGATGGGAGGTCTCTGTAGAGGAGTAATCTCAGGCTTTCTGTACACTCAACATTTATATCAAACCTGGGAAAGAAAGGCTTTGCTGTTTCCCTGTGCCTGACCCAGAAAATGCCTTTCTCCATATTTAAGGTACTGGGGTTTCTGACATGGCTGTGCTCATGTCAACAACACACTTTCAATCAGGACTTTGTCTGTTCCCCACACAAGGAAGATAAACTCACCTCCTGATTTTGAAAATATCTTCTAGAGAGCAATCCTGATGCCAAGGAGGACCAATGAACACAGAGAAAAAAAGTCATCCTTCCATTAGAAATAGGAAGACAAGAGTGGAGAAGCCTTCAAACTCACCTGGGCACAGTGCACAGATATGCACTGTGGAGCTCAGAGGTGGGTTGAAAAAGGCCAAGTAATAGCTGTCCCCCGGGACAAGAAGACAAGCCCCTGGGAATGTGCATGCTACACCACAGCAAATCTGCCATCTGTCCCCTGATACAAGCCCATCTTTGTTGGGAGCTGCAGCACCTTAAAGATGGCGCTGGCTCCTGTCCCCTGCCCTCTTGATGGCAAATGCTTCTAGTAATAATTAACTATCTGCTGAATTGACTAGCTTGCTTCCGTGTGCATGGCCCTATGGTGAAAGCCCATGTGGCATTAGCTGAGTGAAGGTCTTGAGCTTAAAACTGGCTGCACAGGTTGGGAGGGGGGGCTACTGCTGCAAGAAGTATCTGTATCAATAAAGGATCTGGTCAATTACCACAGAAGAATCCTGGTGTTGTGTCTTTTCCTGCTGGACGGGACTAGGAGCGGCACACATCTTCCCCGTTTCCCTGGCGAGACAGGAGAAAGGTCTGTCCCATTTCGTGGATATTCCATAGGAAATTTCTCTCCCTGACCATTGGGGCTTTCAACTTCATGTGAGGATGTGAGATATAACTGAAGGTAACTCTGAAAGTTAACTTTCAAAGCCAGGAACTGGGGTTGTTTTCTGGAAGATTCTATCAAGGGAAGAGCTGTAAAGAAAGCTCACATCTGTGACCTTATCCTATACTAGTGATGGCAGATCTCTCCGGAGGCAACATTTGCAGCCTGGAAGCTAAACATCTGCAGGTCAAGTGCTAGACCTGTTGCTTACCACCTCTGAGGCTTTAGGCAAGCCATTTGACTTCTCTAATCATTCTTGTCTAGAAAACAAATTAGAACTATTAATAGCCTACTTCACATGGCTGTGATGCAAACTCTAAGAAAATGTGTGTTTGGAAGAGCTTGCTAGGGCTGTAAAATCCTGGAAAGTGTTTCTCATTATTCTTCATTAAAGTAAAGCCAGTAGAGCATGAATTCCTCAATGGGAACAGACTAAACTTTAGAACAATGACAGATGATTGACAGCTATTGCCGAGTGTCCCAAAGCAGCCATGTCAGTTAAGATGTCTTATGGGCAATAACAGCTGATTTCTCCTTGCTTAGTCATACCTTTTGGGAGCTTTTGAAGGAGAATAAATCCACAGAAATTACTGAGTAGCTTCCTCCCCAGTTAAAGGCCTCAGGGTATTGTCAAGACTCATCTCAAGCATTGGTCGCTGCCAGTGTATTCCTCCTGGTGCTGCAGGTGCTCCTATGACTAATGTACCTTCTGTATCAGCCTCCTTCAGGGAGCCCTTCTGGAGAAGGCTGTGTGTGGGAAGCACATAGTGTTAGCCTTCAATCAGTACAGCTGCAAACAACCACACTGTGGACAGAGCCTCCGTGGGCTTACCAAGGGTCACTGGGCCTAGGATGTGTGACCAAAACGTATCAGGTAAATAACAACGTCTTACAGCCATCACTTAGCCTCTGCTAGTTTCTCCCCTCAGGAATAGAGATAGAGATTTGAATTCCTCAGTAATAAAAGCCTTCAACTGCTCAGTAAGTCTTCCTTTTCTCTGAAGAAACTGAAGCCAATGGCCAATTTGGCTCCAAGTTTAAATTAGAAAACCTCCAAGACACATTGGATTCTGAACAAAATATGACAAAGCCATACCACGTGCTCGTATCAGCCCCAGCAGACATCGTGTAAACACCTGAGTCCATCCTGAGGCCCACATAAAGAGGCAGGATGGAAAGAGAGGAGAATCTCAGTGACTGCTGGATTTCTTCCAGGGCAGTCACTGCCCTGAACAATAGACCATGGGCTAACCCATTTCCAAGTCTCACTTTGTCTCTGTATTCAAAATGTGGCCTAGCTTTGATACAAGCCCAATGCCACAAAGAGAGCCTTTAAAAATGTCTAATGAGGGGCTGGAGAGATGGCTCAGCAGTTGAGAGCACTGACTGCTCTCCCAGAGGACCGGAGTTTGATTCCCAGCACCCACATGGCAGCTCACACTGTCTGTACGTCCAGTTCCAGGCAAACACCAAGGCAAATAAATAAATAAAACAGTTTTTTAAAAAAGTAACAACAATAATAAGCATTTTTTTTTAAAAAAATCAAATAATATGTCTGTCAATTACACCAGTTCTGTTCAAAGCTGGAAGCCTCAGAGGTTCTCAACCTGTGGGGTCATGACCTTTTGGAGTTGAATGACCTTTTCATGGCAGTTACCTAAGACCATTGTAAAACACAGATTATTTACATTATGATTCATAACAGTAGCAAAATTACAGTTATAAACTAGCAACAAAATAATTTTACGGTTGGGAGTCACCACACATGAGGAACCATGTTAATGGATCGCAGCATTAGGAAGGGTGAGAACCACGGCCTTAGAAACATAGTCTCAGCATCCTTCAGTTAGCCATTGAAAACTCATGGAGTTCCCTGGGACTTGGGACTCTAGTTATACAGGCATACACACAGATGAACAGACAGGTAGATAAATACATACAAATGCACAGGTAGACACACACAGGAGTAGGGAAGAGGGGGAGGGTCTCATATAGCTCAGCCTGGCCTCAAACTCACTATGTAATCATGGCTGACTTTGAACTTCTGATCTTCCTGCTTCTACCTCCTGAGTAGCAGGATCACAGATTTGCACCATCACAGGGGGTTTATGCAGTGCTTGGAGCTGAACTCAGGCTTGCCATGTGCTAGACAAGCACTCTGCCAGTGGAGTCACATATCAAGCCACTGGTCACATTCTTCCAAGAGCTGCTAGATTTAATGTTTTTTTGCTTCATGGTTAGCATCCCCATCGGTGTTGGCTTCTCTTTTCATTTTTGTGATCCACTGTAAAGGATTCATTCAAGTCATGGACATTTTTCTGGAATCCTTACACTTTTCCTGTCAGATAAATCCTACAACCTAATGCCAAAGGCATCTGCCTGTTGTGCAATAATATTCTAACTTCATAAAGGTATGTTACATTAGTTTATGTTGCTTAACTATGCAAAGGTATATTGCATTTGTTTATGTTAAAGGTGTTTAACTATGTAAAGATGTGTTGCCTTGCCTGCCTGAGACACCTGATTGGTTTAATAAAAAGCTGAACAGTCAATAACTAGGCAGGAGAGGGGTTGGCAGAGCTGTCAGGCAGAGAGAATAAGTAAGAGGAGTAATCTTGCCTCTCAAGAAAAGAGAAAAAAGAGAAGGGGGAGAAAAAGAGAGAGACACCAGAATTGCCAACCAGGCAAGTGCCAGACAGACAGGCATGAGGTAGTACATACAGAATAAAAGAAAGATTAAAAAAAAGTCCCAAGGTAAAATGTAGGTAAAGAGAAACAAGTTAAATTAGGTTTTAAGAGCTGGTAGGACAAGCACAAGATCAGGCTGAGTGTTCATAATTGGTAAGTCATGTCTTGATTTGGAAGGTAGTTGGTGGTCCAACAAAGCCTGCTACATATGACATTCAACACCAGGCCTTGAACTTTCACATAGAGCCTGAGAAAGCTGAAGAAAGAAGGATATGGCTCCTTTAAGAGTCTCTATTGTAATGGTACTGTAAGGAGAAGCAGCATGTTAAGTAAAAAAAATCTACCTCAGTGCAAGGCACCAGCTTCAGAGAGCAGGGGAGGCTGAATGCAGCTCCTGGTTATACACTGTTCCCAAGTCAAATTCAGCTCTTGGCCAGAAAGTTCGGGCCAGAAATTTATTATAAACTACTTTGCCTTGACTGTTGACAGTATGCTGTATAAAATGGACAAGCAGGACACAAAGGAAAAAGACTACTGAACTTTGCCAAGGCAAGAAAGTCCTTCAAACTTCCTACTTCATACAAAAGTATGCTAGATATTCTAGGCCTTTAGGCCAAATATAGATGTCCCAATGTTATAGAGAAACCTTGGGCGATTTTCCAGATAGCCAGATGTCTCTGTCTTTCCTATAGTTTTGGAAGTAGCTTGCTTTGTACTTCCTGTTTACTAAGGTTCTATTATATCCTTCTAGGATCTTTAATGGAGTTGAAGACTAGATAGTTGTGCTTATAGTTTTCTTTAGTCACAATAGAAGGTAAATTAGGTACAAAACTTTGGACTTAGCAAGATAAGATAAAATATTTTCTCTTAATTTGCCAGATACAAACAGACTGGACATTGTAAATGTATTTCATAGGTGATAATTGTTCTTATTGTACATAGTTTTACTCTGTTAAAGTTAAAACCTTTCTTTTTATTTAGAAAAAAGGGTAAATGATATGGAATATTACTTTAACTCATATAAAGTTACTTTACTTATATAAAGATGTGTTACATTTGTTTACTTTGTTGTTTTAACTATGTTAAGGTGTGTTACATTTATGTTGATTTGTTTAATTATGTAAAGATGTGTTACATTTGTGTGTGCTACATTTTTCTAATGATGTAAAGATGTATTACTTTGCCTACCTAAGACACCTGATTGGTCTAATAAAAAGCTGAACAGTTAATAGCTAGGCAGGGCTGTCTGGCAGAGAGGATAGTAGGAGGAGAAATATAGTCTCTCAAGAAAAGAGAGGAGAGAGAAAAAGAGAGAGAGGAAGGGAGAGAGAGAATATGATGGGCAAAGAGAGGGAGATGCCAGGACTAGCCAACCAGGCAGGTGCCAGACAGGCAGACATGGGGTAGGACATACAGAATGAAAGAAAGGTTAAAAGCTCTGAGACAAAGCATAGATAAAGAGAAACAGGTTAAATTAAGTTATAAGAGCTAGTGAGACAAGCATAAGATAAGACTGGGCATCCACAATTGATAGTAAGTCTCCATGTCTCGAGTTGGGAATGGGTTCATAGTCCAAGAAAGCCTACCACATCTACCTTTTTCTGACCTAGTGATGTTTGCTTTGCATCTCCTCTCCTCTCTTGTACTTTCCCACCCTCGAATCCCCCCCAAAAGATATCTAAATGTCAGTGCTTTGGTGGAGTTTGATTTATCACTATGATGACATTACTACACCAAAAATCCTAGAAAGAGTATAAAGAGTATAAATTCCCAAATTTGAGGACAAATAAAACTCTAAAACCTGCTTAATTCAGCAGGAAGAACAGGTTATGCATAGATTACTAGCTCTCTTTAAAGATTAATAATCTGTAGGATTTCAGAGGCAATGCCAGGGTTCAAATCCTGTTTCTGGTATTTATCAGCCACACAGCCTTGGCCACAAGCCCCTGTTGGCCTTGATTTTTGCCTGTAAATGACAGAATTAGTATTTACCCACAGAGTCATCTTGGAGGTTGAAGAGGGTCACATATGTGAAGCATCTACAGCACTGTCTGGTACATAATAATGAATATTATACTTGTTTGTTAAGAATTGACCCTCTTCATAGAGGGAAAATACCAAATTCAATAGAGCAAATATCTTTACAAGTGGAAGAATTTTTTTCTTCTGCCATCAATAAAACCATTGTGCTATTAAAAAAAAAAAAAAAAAAAACTGATCCAAGAGGCTTGTCTCTTTAAGCAAGGATAAGAAAAGGTAGAGTAAAAGATGTGTATGTATGTGAGCTGTGTTAAGTACAGTGCCTACATACAGTAAAAGAATGAAGATAATCTAACTATCATGGTATAGCCAAAGCTCACTTGGCTGGAAGCCAGTGCTGAAGAGCAGTGGCCTCTGTGGGAAGGGCTGCTGAATTACAGGAGTGTCCATTTAAGAGGGGGTGATAGGTAAACTGGCCATACAATCAACCACATAAAAATGCCCTTGTCTATGAAGGTGAGTATACTAGTGCCTTCTGTCAGGAAGACAATGGCATGCTGTCTTTGGGGCACAAGTGCAACCATCTACGCCCCAACATTTTCAAGGTCTCTTATTGAGGGCAGTAAGTGTATCAGAAGCACCATCAGGTTCTGAGCCACATGAGGTCTGAGAGTACTAAGGGATGACCTCACATCCTGTTTCATTTGTCTGATGAGAAAGCTTGGTGAAGGCACAGTACACAGAGGACTGAGTCCCCAGCGGGCACTGCCAGGGTGAAGGTGCAGTGCACAGAGGACTGAGTCCCCAGCGGGCACTGCCAGGGTGAAGGTGCAGTGCACGGAGGACTGAGTCCCCAGCGGGCACTGCCAGGGTGAAAGCACAGTGCACAGAGGAGTGAGTCCCCAGTGGGCACTGCCAGGGTGAAGGTGCAGTGCACAGAGGACTGAGTCCCCAGGGGCACTGCCAGGGTGAAGGTGCAGTGCACAGAGGACTGAGTCCCCAGCGGGCACTGCCAGGGTGAAGGCGCAGTGCACAGAGGACTGAGTCCCCAGGGGCACTGCCAGGGTGAAAGCACAGTGCACAGAGGAGTGAGTCCCCAGGAGCACTGCCAGGGTGAAGGTGCAGTGCACAGAGGACTGAGTCCCCAGCGGGCACT
>PVIH01002381.1:175318-192141 GCA_004025045.1 Sigmodon hispidus | reverse complement strand
TCACTCTCCTGGTGTTCATGAGGTATCTGGTACATACCAGCACCACAGGAATCCAAACATAGTGGTGTCTCCTGCTCAGCCTATCCTGCTCTCTCTTACCATGACCCATCCACTCTCTGCTTCTTCCTGCTCCCCTCCCTGGTGAATTCAGCAGACATCTGCTGATGTCTTCTACAGGGAAGTGTTACCACAGTTGGTGGAGGAATTCCCAGCCTTCACAGGACCCAGGCTGTTTCTATGACGAGGGAGAGAGAAACAGACAGACAAAGCAAGACAGGTGCTCAGCTTGTCCCTGGAGAGAGCAGCCGCAATGGGAGCATCTCATTAACACTCTCTCTCTCTCTCTCTCTCTCTCTCTCTCTCTCTCTCTCTCTCTCTCACACACACACACACACACACACACACACACACACACACACACACACACACACACACACGCCTGTGTGACTGTTGTATTTGGTTTTCCACATGTGTCTTCCTAAGAGCAGGGGTGATATCACATAGTGCTGAGGGTCAGCCAGAGGAGAAAGCTGGTAGCAACTATTTACAATTTACAGAAGGGCTGGTGGATGAATGGGTTGATTGACAGCACCCAGGTAGAGTGCTGAGCGCACATGATAAGGGAAGAATCTGTCATGTGTAACTGAGATTTCTAAGTGCTCTGAAATAGAGGAATGCGTTTAGCTTAGTGGTCCCTGGGGCCTGGGGAAAAGCCCATTAGAGCAAGTTATTAACTCGCTGCATTTCTGAAGCCGGGGATCCAATTTAGACTGAGTACAGTGGGACTTGGCTTTGTGTGGTACTCCACCGGCTGGCATTTGAGCCGAGTCCTCGGGCCACATGGACTACAGGCTATAGGCACAACTCATCAGCCTTGAAGTTAGTCCAAAGTCCGGAATCAGTCAGCAAGATCTGCTTTGTGTGCAGGGGCGAGCACTTCATCATAGGAGAAGGAGGCCTCTGAGGATCAGAAGGTCCTTGGATGGTCATGGTTCCAGAATGACGTCCACAACTGCCTCCTGTGGGGCTCTAGCTGTGGAGATGGAACCTGGTCATCCTGGGGCCCTAGAGGGTGGGTGTGATGATGGTGTAGTCATAGAGTCCTTCTTCACTTGGAAGTCCCCTTCTGCTCCCGTAGAGAGTAAGGAGGTTTCGGTATGGCATGTTACAGCCCTCTCCCCCAATGCCACCTGTACCTAGGAGACAAAATTGAGGAGAACCACATAGCAAGAGAGAAGGTGGACATTCTCTGATCCTTCATGATGCACAGGGACTTCTCTCAGGGTGCCACCCACCCAATCAGAATAGGAGCTATCAAAAAAAATTAATAACAACAACAAAGACTGGCATGAGTGTGGGGAGGGAGCACTCACCCCTTGCTGTGAGGACAAAGATAAGTGTGGCCATCATGGAGAGGGTTTGGAGATCCCTCAAAACATGAAAGTAGATCTACCATCATGTCTGGTACCCCCAGCCCTCGGCAGTACTTAAAGGAAATGCTGGCAATGTATCCCTGCAGGCTGTGCCTACTACAGAAGTCACATGAGAGAGATATGAGGCTAGTGAAGATGTCCACTGACAGACAGAAGGAGGAAGCCATTATGCTCTGAGTTCACAATGAAGTATGATGCCACCTTAAAAGAGGCATTAACACTTGAAGGAGCATGGGTGGGTGTAGTCAGAAGTTTTTTGGTCTTGCCTAGCCCCCAAAGTTAGGTTAACCCACAGCCACTTAGTTCCAAAAACATCACACCGAGGCTTATATTACAAGCTGTTTAGCCTATGGCTCAGGCTTATTACTTGCTAACTCTTACCCTTAAATTAACTCATGATTCTCATCCACGTTTAGCCACATGGCTTGGTACCTTTGCTCACTGCAGCATTCTCATCTTGCTTCTTTTGTATCTTCTGGCATCTGCTCTGCTCTTTCTGTTCCTAGAATTTTCCTTGTCTGGTTGCCCCACCTACACTTCCTGTCTGCCTAGCCTCTGGCCAATCAGGGTTTTATTAAACCAATATTTACAGTGACAAATATTTACAGTGTACAAAAGCATAGTCCCACAGGTGGGACTAGAGAGTGCAGTATTAAGTGAAATTAGCCCAGCACTGAAGGCAGACTCCCCATGGTATTGCTCATTTGTGACGATGGTGTCATGGGTCTCCTACAAGATGATCATAGAAAGGTAAGCTGTGACAGAGAGACATGTGAATCCCTGTTTTCTGTCCCTGCTGTGGTACTGCTTTTTCTCCCAGCCGCACTTACAGGTGCTCTCCTTACCCCTCCTCCTCCTCCTCCTCCTCCCCCCTCCCTGTGATTAGAAGGACAAGATATATTTATGAAAGACTAGCTGAGCTGGCCACAGCACCCTATAGCACATCAGTCAGTGTGGCTATCCATCAGTCACATTGCTTGACACTGTACTGTCAAGACAGACCATCAGTGACTTGCAACCCTCATGGTATAGGAACTGCAGCCCTGACTTCTTCCTGCCTGGCTGCACATTTGACCTGCAGAGAGAGATGAGGAGACAAAATGTCACAAAGGAGCACTGCTCAGGGTTCCCACCCTAACTCAGCCAAACTCTGCACATCCAACCCCATCTGGGTCTTCTGGACTGGGTACCCTGATCTGTCACCCGCACTAAATAAGTCCTTTTTCTCAGTCCACCATTAATCACTAGGTAACAGCCCTGGAGAGTGATGGACCACAGCTTTTTGAGCAAACCCACATTCCTGACCGGAAGATCTCATTCTTTACAAAGGGAGAGTTGGCTCCCCTCAAAACCTGGGCAACTGCAGCTGGCAGGCCTTGAACCTACATCTCTGAAGCCTCAGCACTGGACCAGGAACCCATGTGACCTTGGTCTCTTCTCTTGTCACCCAAACACACCCCTCCTTCTCTGTTTTTCCTCCCTGATCTTCTTGAAGGAATGCTTGCTGAGGTCAGCATCACCCAGCAGGTGCATTGGTTGCTTCCAGCTGTAACTGTTGGGGTCCACAGAGATCACACCTGTGCACTGGCTCCATGAAATAAACCAGACATCCCAGCTGTTGTGCAAACCACTTTAGAGAACAGCACCTGACAGGCCAGAGACTATGGTCCAGCAAGTGTCTGTTGAAGGGAATGGACAAGGACAGGAATCAGAACAAGAACCTCTCAAGATTGCTTTGGGGTTGCTCATGCTGCTCTGGCTTCCCACAGAGGGAGATGCAACCTGTGATCTCCATGAGGAGAGACAGCAGCAGCTGGTACCTGCTAAATGCTGGCCGGGCCACAGTCCTTTTCCTAAGAACCCTGCACATCTGATTGTTAGGAGATGGCAGCTCCAGTGAGAAGCAGAGAGCAGCCCCACTGGACAGCTGAGCAGCCTGAGGTTCTGGGGAAGGCAGCTGCAGCTGGGAGCATCTATGAAGTTGATTTCCCCAGCTCCGTTGGGCAGCTAATGGGCCAGCCCTTCATTGAAGAAACTGTGTTATGTGCCACAGCTCAGCATAGGGTTTCCTAATTTAAAATATGATATCCTGGCTAGTTTTAGGCCAAACTTGACACAAGCTAGAGTCATCTGAAAGCAGGGAACCTCAATTGAGAAAACACCTCCATAATAAAACACTGATTGACCAGGAGCCTGGCAGGAAATACAGGTGGCGGCCAACAAGCTAAGAATGCTGGGAAGAGGAAGGGCAGAGTCAGGAGTCATCATCCAGACACAGGGGAAGCAAGATGAGAATGCTGTACTGAGAAAAGGTACTGAAAGACCCCAAACCCAAAACAGCGCAAATTTTCCACAAGGCCAGTTAGCAAGAGGTCAACTTGAGGGCAAGCCTCAATATATTCAAGAACTGTCAGTTGGAGGCTATTTGGCCAGTTAGCAAGAAGTCAGCTTGAGGGCAAGCCTCAATAAATTCAGGAACCGGCAGTTAGAGGCCCTTTGAAGAAGATAAGGAAGGCCACATAAGGGTGAAGGTACTGGGAGTGTCTAGTCTTAACCCGAACCAGATGTTCACAGCATCTCCAGGATCAAAAACTTTACAACCTTGCCCCATAGCTGAACTTTGTATGTAGATCAAAGTAGCCAATGAGACCCCCATTTCCTTATAAAAGGGGGACTGTTCTTTGTGAGGACGCTCAGCTGAAGCTGCTGATCGCCCGCAGGCGCCTGTGTGAGTATTAAAAAAAAAAAAAAACTCTTGCTAATTGCAGCTAGTAATTAGTTGTTCTTCGGGGTTCTCGGGCACACGTGGCTTTGTGGTGGCTGAAGCAGGGGATCCTAGTTTCTGCTGAGTTGTTGGGGTGGCCAGGATCTTTCAGTACCAAGCCACGTGGCTAAACATAGATGTGAATTATGGGTTAATTTAAGTGTAAGAGCTAGTTAGAAATAAGCCTGAGCTTCCATCCAAGCATTTATGATTAACATAAGCCTCTGTGTCAAATATTTGGGAAGCAGCTGGTGAGCATTTGGGAACAAGAGGTAGGGACAGGAAATGTCCATTTACAAAGTGTCATCCTAGATGCCACCTACCATCACAGGTGACAAGGGGTGAGCCAGGTCAAAGCTAATGGCTATATTTTCTCCCGGTCTCCCCAGACAGTGATCCAGAGGGAGATACACACCCTTCCACAGCCTACCTCCTGCCCTCTGCCTCACTGGAGAGCAACCTAGAAGAGAGAGTAACATCAGCAGCCCCAGATCTCCTGCCTTCCCAAAAAGCACTGGAAACACTGGACGGCTCATTGCCCCCTGTGCTCCCTGATGAGGCCAGCATCCAGCACACCCCAGCCCTCAGGAAGGGCCTGCCATCTCTGAAGCAACTCAACTCAGCCCGGAGGCAGCTGAGGCCGCTGGCCACCCCAACAACTCAGCAGAAACTAGGATCCCCTGCTTCAGCCACCACAAAGCCACGTGTGCCCGAGAACCCGGAAGAACAGCCCACAGCACCAGCACCGCTGCAGATTGTACCCTTCACCACACTGGTGACCACACTCCCTAACAGCCCGGAGCCCGCACAGGTCCCTGATGACAATAGCCCGGGTAGCCCGATAGACAAGGGTGACAATGAGCTGACTGGGTCCGCCTCCGAAGAAAGCCAGGAGACCACCACGTCCACCATCATCACCACCACCATCATCACCACGGAGCAGGCTCCAGGTGTGTCACACTCGCCTCCTATCCCTGCTGTAGTTCATTTCTGGATTTTCCACAGTGGGTGTGGAACTGAGGCCTTGCTCCTGGAGGGAGGGCACACTAGCACCGAGCCACTCCCATCTTTTTATTTTTTATTGGGAATGTGCGCATGCCCCGGGACCAGAACTCGGAGTCTGGCGCATTGGGAATGTGCGTGTGCCCTGGGAACAGAACTCGGAGTCTGGCGCATGCTAGGTAAAGCTCTACTACGGAGCCATGCCCTCACAAAGTTTATTGGGGAAGAAACTGCCAAGGCCATCTTCACCCCCTCAGGGTGGGGAGCAGAGAGAGAGCAAACAATGTGGAAAAGTAACCAGATTTCTGTATGACAGGTTGGGGTCTTTGCACTGATGCAGACTGATTAGACTGACCGGGTCCTTGCCAGAAGTAACTGACCTTTGGGGCAGACTGTGGCAGGCTGCTGGTAAATAGAATACCCACTTCAGACCTCTGTTTACCAGTGAGAAATCTTTCTGTTTTCCCAACCAAAGTCCTTCTGTTTAGAACATTGTCACCAGCACTGCCATTTAGGGGGGTGGGGACACTTTGGACCTAAGGATTAAGGTCATCAGCTGGGTCTGTGTGTGCTGTGTGAGCTCTGCTCCGATGGGGCCTTCCCTGTGCTTTGGCCTACCTGTCTTTAAGAAGGAAGTAAAATGGGTCTGCAGAGATGGCTCAGTGGTTAAGAGCATTGGCAGCTCTTCCAGAGTCATGAGTTGAATTCTCAGCAACCACATGATGGCTTATAACTAACACTTACTATCTATAATGTGATCTGATACCCTCTTTTGGCACAAAGGTGTACATGCAAATAGAGCACCATACATAGAAAATAAGTAAGTCTTAAATTATTACCAAAAAAAGCTACAAAAAAAAAAAAAAGTCATTCTGTCTAAGGTTGAATGGGGCTGCCCCTGATGTAACTTTGGTCTGGAGAGAACAGGTCATCAAAGAGTCAATGAAAACAAGAGAGCTGCAGGGTTCTGATCTTGGCCCCAGCTGCACCTCCACAGACACCCTTCTCTGTAGCTTCTCCTCCCTGTTGCAGCAGCAGAGTCATCACTGGATTTGTTTTTGTGTCGACTCCAGGGGTGGATGGGGTCTGGTGGATATACAATCAAGTGTAGACCCTAGAGATTGGCTTCCACCCCACAGCCCATCCCTGAACTCCTGGGCTGGCTGTGGCCCCCTGTGTCCTAATGGCAACATTTGTTTCTTCATAGCTCTCTGCAGTGTGAGCTTCTCTCACCCTGAGGGATACATTGACTCAAATGACTTCCCACCTCAGCCCTTCGGTAGCTTCCTGGAGTGCACATACAACGTGACGGTCTACACCGGCTACGGAGTGGAGTTGCAGGTAGCCTGGTCTCCATTGTCCTTATTGTGACATATCCCTTCTTCAAATCAGGGTTTATAGAGTGGGGCTTGCCACAAATGTATGGACACATTGGCAAAGCATCTGATATGTCATCCAGAAAGGAAGTCCGTTAATGCCTCGCTTATTAAACACAAGCAGGCACCACATAGAACACTCAGGTGCATGTGTGCACATAGGTACACAGTACCTCCCATCCACCCCTACAACATAGGGAGCCGAAGTAAACAGCAAGTGTTTGGAGAAGGGTGGGTTGCCCTGGAGTGTGGCCACAGTGAATGGGAGAGAGCTAAGAGAGATCTAGAGATGAGAGCATCCCACACTCACCAGCTCACAAGCTCACACAGACATGAGGGAGGGTGTTGAGTCTAAGGGAACACTCAGAACCCAAAGCAGTTGTCTGCACAGGGCTGTCTCCCAGCCTCTCTGAGAGGCACCCCTGCTGCCCCCACTCTCCCTATCTACCCCATGTATTCTAGGTGAAGAGTGTGAACCTGTCTGAGGGGGAACTGCTCTCCATCCGCGGGGTAGATGGCCCCACCCTGACAGTCCTCGCCAACCAGACTCTCCTGGTGGAGGGCCAGGTGATCCGTAGCCTCACCAATGCCATCTCTGTCTACTTTCGGACCTTCCAGGATGACGGCCTCGGCACCTTCCAGCTGCACTATCAGGGTAAGGTCCTCTGAGACCAGCTGGATGGAGATACTGGTCTCACTTTCCTCCAGCACCCAGCCACGCTCTTGGGCTTGTGTGTGTGTGTGTGTGTATGTGTGTGAGCATTAGGGACCCCACTGACACTCTGATTAAATCAACTGAACCCTTCTCCTTGTCTGAGGGCAATGGTTTTTAAAGCCAAAATTGGAACATACATAATTTTGGAACTGGAGAGAAGGCTCAGGTAAAGAGCTTGCTATGCATGTGTGAGGACTACGCTTCCATCTCTAGAACCCACAGAAAAGGCAAAGCAAGGCACACCTGTAACCCCAGTGGTGAGCTATGGAGACAGGATTCCTGCGACTTGCTGGCCAGCCGGCCAGCTTAACCAAATCAGCAAGCTCTGAGTCAGAGAGAGACCTCACCTCAAAAAATAAGATGGAGGACCACAAAGCTGGCAACTCCAGCATCCAGGATCCCCAGGGTTCCCCTCTGTCCTCTGTGGCACAAGGCTGCTGCCAGGATGCTTCCCTGCCTGCAGCTGATGCACTTGTATTTCTTCTTTCCCCCAGCCTTCATGCTGAGCTGCAGCTTTCCCCGACGTCCTGAAGCTGGAGATGTCACCGTGATGGATCTGCACTCTGGCGGGGTGGCTCACTTCCACTGTCACCTGGGCTATGAGCTGCAGGGAGCCAAGACTCTGACCTGTATCAATGCCTCCAAACCTCACTGGAGCAGCCAGGAGCCTATCTGCTCAGGTACCACCAGGGCCCTCCAGCCGGGAGATGGGAGGCAGCGCCCTATAGTGCAGGGGTTCTCAATCTTCCTAATGCTGTGACCCTTTAGTGCAGTTCCTCACGTTGTGGTGACCCCCCAAAAGCAAAATTATTTTATTACTACTTCATAACTGTCATTTTGCTACTGTTATAAATTGTAATGTAAATATCTGATATGTGAACCCCCAAAGGGGTCGAGACCCACAGGTTGAGAACCACTTCTCTAGAGCATGTGGAGTAACCTTGGGCAAGGCTCTTATTCTTCAAGCTATGTTATTTAAAAAAAAAAAAAAAAGTGAAATTGGCTCCTGAGGACACATTGTAGCTCTCCATGCTACCAGTACTCTGTCCAGTGGAAAACTTGCTCATTAGTGATCACTCAACAGTCTACTTAGTGACTTTGGTTGTCTTTATATAAGCCTTCCTCAGACATACACTGCCCTGCCCACACCCCTGGGAGCCACCTTTCTGTCTCTGTTGTGAGATTTCATGCCTTCTGTATCTTTCTTCTTCCACTAGCTGTAAGGTTTTCAGGTTTTCAAGATCTACAAGTGTTGCAGCATAGATAAGCATGTTGTTCCTTTTGGTGGCTAAGTAATATTCTGTCACGTGGGTTAGATTCTGTTTTGTTTACCTGTCCATCATCGGACATTATTTTTTTTCACTTTTTAATTTAAGTAACTGCTCTGCTGTGAACATGGAAATAAGTTTTCATTTCTCTTCAATATGATCCTATTAGGTCATATATAGTGTGACTCCTACAGGCTCACACTTTCCACAGCAGCTGCTCCATTTCACCTTCCCCCAATGGTAGAGCAGTTCTGTCTTACCAACTGCTACCAGCTCACTATTTTCTGTGTTCTGTAACCAGCACAGTACGTCTACAGGCATCTCACCAAGTCTTCATGTTTCCCTGATAAGTACTGACATCACATGTCTTTTCAAATGCTTTTCTATGCCTGGCAGCTATCAGCATGCCATCTCCAAAGAGGCTCTCCAAACCCTTTTGCATTGCTCAAGAGGCTACTGGGTTGTTGTTTGTACTGTAAGCGCTCTTTAGATAAGCTAAATCCAAACTTTGATGAGATACCATTTATAGGCATCTCCCCTGTTGTGTGGTTTTCTTTTGACCTGTGACACTACTTCTTTTATAATGAGGAGGAACTGACTTGCTATTTGTTTCTTTTGTTGTTTGGACTTTGGGGGTGACTGCTGCTGTTTGTTTGGGGGGCCTCATTAATGTGAACTCTAAAGTTGGTGACAGCCATCAACTCAGATGATCTGATGCCCTCTGGTGGAAAGAAGTGAATGGTGCAGGCCTGTAGGTAGAATCCTAGATTCCAAGGACAGCCAGAATTCTTGGTCCATAGGTCTATTGTCCTTCAAGGATCCTTGGCCGGTGCATCTGTCATTCTTCAAGGATCCTTGGCCAAGGGTTTCTGTTCTCCTGCTAATACCCAGAGTGTCCACTCTTTACTGGGTTCTGCACCCACAGTTGGAGCTGTGAGGGCCTGCCCTCAGCGTCTACAGCTTGGTGCAGGTCATGTGTCTTAGTTACTGATCTATGGCTGTGAAGAAACACCACGATGAAAGCAATCCTTTTTCTTAAAAAAAAAAAAAAGCATTTAATCAGGGACTTGATTACAGTTTGGGAGGATTAGTCCATAATCATCATGGTGGGAAACAGATAGGTACTATGCTAGACCACTAGCCTAGAGCTTATATTGTGATCCACAGCCAGGAAACAGAGAGAAACTGGGTCTGGCATGGGCTTTTGAACCTGCAAAACTTCCCTGATCCTTCCCAAATAGTTCCCCTCCCTGGTGACTAAACATTCAGCTATATGAGCCTATGGGGACCATTCTCATCTAAACCATCACAGTATGTGTGACCAGATGAGCAATTATGGAGGGTCATAAAGTTCAGGGAGGAAGTCCTAGGGGTAATGTCATAAAGCAGGTAGGGACAAGAGAAACCCTGCCACTCTGGGATAAAGGGCCCAAGGACAAGAGGTGCTGGTAGACCAGAGACCTGGGAAGGAGTCCCTGAGAGACAAGGCTGTGAGAGCAAAGTGACGGCAGAGGAGAGATGTTGTTGCAGCCAGTGAGCCAGCCTGTGCAAAGGCCTAAAGGTGAAAGGGCTTATCACGTTTGAGGAAATCAGATGATATATCAGCATCTCTTGTGAGGTAAAGGCAGGAGGATCTCTGTGAGTTTGAGGATAGCCTGGTCTACACAGTGAGGTCCAGAACAGCCAGAGGTGCATAGGGAGACTCAAAAAAAAGTTACACTGAGAGGTTGGCAGGAGGCAGCGGCCTGTTCCTCACAAGGAATCTGTCAGGGGTGAGGTCATGCCCCACCCCGAGTCACTAAAGGCACACCTCAGGTTCAGAGAGCTTCATTGGCTGTGTCGTCCATTGCACAAATTCCATTCAGTATTATCATAAAACCTGGGGACAGATATTGGAGGAAAGCTGAAATATCAGAGAGACACGGGACAATCCATCTGCCATTTGAAAAGTGACCACTCTGCCCTCCACCCCCAACCTTGGCCTCTTTCTGAATCATCAGACACCACTGTGTATGAGACATGACTTGAAGCAACCTCAACCCACATCCCGTGGCTCTGCTTGTTAGTTGTGTGTTCCTGAGCAAGTGGCTTTAGTGGCTCTTAATTTCATTGACCTGTTTGTAAAGTGAATAGTTACTTGTTCAGAAGTATTTTATGCAGCCAAGTCTGCAATCTTAGCACTTAGGAGGCGGAGGCAAGGAATTCACAGTTGAAGGCCAGTCTGGGCTACAGATGGAGACCTTCTCTCAAACTGTTTAAGGAATAAATAAACAGAAATTAATATTTACTAACCACATACTATAAACTGTATCATCAGGTGCTGGGGTCCACTAAGACACCACTGTCAGCAACGTCAAGAGCACAAGCTGTCGTGAAATGTGTTTTGCAGAGACATTCTTAAGAGAGACAATGCCTTTAATCTCAGCCCTCGAGAGGCAGAGGCAGGCTGATCTCTGAGTCCTGAGTATGAGGCCAACCTGGTCTACAGGACTATTACACAGAAAACCCAGTCTCAAAAAGTAAACAAACAAAAAAATAAGCAAGCAAAAAAAAAAGGCTGGAGAGCCACAGGTCATCTTCACCTACATAGTGAATTTGAGAGCAGCCTGGATTATATGAAACAGTGATGTTGGGATGTCTTTCTGTATGCTGTGAATTATCATTGGATAATGAAGGAACTATTTTGGCCTATGGCAAGGCAGCTTAGAAACAGGTGGGAAATCTGAGCAAATATAAAGGGGAAGGAGGGCAGAGTCAGACAGAAATGCTGTGAGCTGCCACCAAGAGAGCAAGATGTAAAAGTATAGGTAAATCATGTGGCAAGACATAGATGAATAGAAATGGGTTAAGTTTTAAGAGCTAGCAAGTAATATGCCTGAGCCTTAGGCCAAACAACACATAATTAATATATGTTTCTGTGTGATTCTTGGGACTTTGGGACTGCTGGTCTGTACCTCAGAGCTAAGCAGCTACTGGCAGGCCCAGACCTTGAGGCTAGGCTGGACCAGAAACTTCCTTCTACAAGACTCAGTATTAAAAGGAAAAAAAGCAAAAAAAGGAGTTTAGGAGAGGGGACATTTGAGTGGGGACCCCCGTGAGAACATGGGGAGAGCCAGGAGTGGTGTTTATCCTCAGAGGAGGCAACTCCCTAACATGACCTGTCTGATCTGGCTCCAGATGGAGGCCCTGGCTGTGTTTGTGCCTTTTGTTCCTCTGACACTAGGGGAGGAAGTAGGGATGTGTACTTGGGCAAGAAAGATTCCTGTATGTCCTCAATCCTCCTCAAGGACAGGGGCCACCCTGGACTAAGAGGCTCTGGATCCACTCTTTCAAACACCACACTAAACAGACCCACACCTCAAGCCCCTGAGAGTGAGCCCTGGCACCTCCCCTCCTGATCTGACAGCTGTGCAGCTCCTGTGGGTCACAAATCATTTTGCGGTGTCTCCTTGCCGTATTATTTTAACATAAAAGTGTTATATGGCTCTGGTTAAAAGAAAATTCCAGAAACACAAATGTACAGAAGACAGAAACAAATCACATTTATAGTCAATGGTCTCAACCTACCCTGCAGCTCACCTCCAGGAATGGACCAGGCAGGCCATTTTCTAGGGTGCTGCTTCTTTCAGCTCTTGGGATTATTTGTAAGCATTCTCTGAGATGCCGTGTCTGATGGTCTGTGGAACCCCAGTATGTGCTGGGAGAGTCACTCTGGTTCTGGTTTTGGATTTAAGCATGAAGGCGGAGCTGGGTAGCCTCATTTGCAAGTCAGATCAAATCTAAAGCTTCCCATAAAATAAACTCCCTGGGCTCTTCTGGGTCAGGGTGTTCTGACATAGTTCTAAAAGAGCTTTTGCTGAATTGCCCTTCAGGAAACGGTCACGATCTACCTGGTGAATTACTCACGATGAATAAGTAAGACCATGCCCATTGCCCAGACAGCTCTGATTTCATTGATATTTTTTCAGCCTGTTATTGGGTGGGTAAAAGCAGAACCCAGCTGGAGTTTCTTCCATTCTTGTGCTATCAGAGTATCTGCACACTAAGTCCTAAATAGATGCTTCTCCTTCTGTGAACTGCTCCCATCTGCCTCTGAGAATCATTTCATAACTGAAAGTCTAGGCATCAGGCCAGGGAGGTGGTTCTGTGAGTTAAGGCACTTGCCACCTGAAGACTTGAGCTCAGTCCCCAGGACCCACATGGTGGGAGAAAAGAGTTCATTCCCACAGTTGTCCTCTGGCCTCCACAGGGGCATCATAACGCATGGACACACATGCAGCGGGAACCTTTCCTGTGTCCCACAGCCACCGGGTCACAAACACAGAGGCCTATATTGATTACAAACTAACTCTTAAATTAACCCACTTCTATTAATCTATATATCACCACATGTCTCATGGCTTTACCTGTGTTCCATTATATCTTGCTCCCCCTGGCAGCTCACAGCATCTCCCGCTCACAGCATCTCCCCCTCACCCCCGACTCCACCTTTCTTTTCCCTGTATCTCTCTTGGATTCCCTGCCTGGCTTATACCTTGTCTTGCCATAGACCAAAGCAGCTTCTTTATTAACCAATGGTAGCAACACATATTCACAACATACAGAAAGACCATCCCACAGCACACACAGAGATAAATAAGTGAGTGAGTGAATTAATGAATGAATGGATGAATGTGGATTTTTTTAAAGAGTGTCTAGGCTTAGTCTTTACACTGAGGTCCTCTCTATGTGGCACACAGATGTTGGTGGCTCCAGGCATGGGAGTGGGGCATTGATGGGACAGCAGCCTCCCTCCTGTGGTCCCAGCTCCACCCTAGCTGAGGACCTGGGTACAGTGAGGGGACACCAGACCCGCCACTTCCTCCCTGCTCTTCCCTCACCACCTCATACCTCACTTTCTGCACCCAGCCCCGTGTGGAGGAACCGTGCACAACGCCACCATTGGCAGAGTTCTCTCTCCCAGTTTCCCTGGAAACACCAACAGCAGCCAGCTCTGTGTGTGGACCATTGAGGCACCAGCAGGCCAGAAGCTTCACCTGCATCTCGAAAGGCTACTGCTTCAGGAGAAGGACAGGTGAGCCATCCTCCCTGGCCACCCCTCCCCAGCTTAGAGAGGGTGGGGTGTGTAGCCTGGATGTGGCAGGCATTGGGATTCAGGAGGGCAGGCAGGGACATGCACACATACACACATACACACACACACACACACACACACACACACACACACACACACACACAGGACCACATAGCCTGGGGCTTCCTCTTAGGCATTCTTTCCTTAGTAGAATAAGCAGGCACATCTATTGAGCACTTTCTCTGTACAAAGACAAGTTTGTTCTCCATGGAGACAGCATTGGCCCCTGGTAAGACAGGAAGCAGCAATGGAATGGAGAAACTCTGGGCTGGAGAAAGTTAGGCAGGTAGGAGCAGGCAACAGCTCTGCCAGGCCTGTGTGTATAGACCCTAAATAAACATGATGAATCCAGATTCAATACTTATATTCTAGGGCCTCATTCTAGAACCTTCTAGAAAACTAGAGTCTGTCTCAGGCTGAGCTCTGAAAGCCGAAAAGGGATGGGGATGTGGGGGAGATTTACCTTTGTCTTAGGATTTCTATTGCTGTAAAGAGGCACTATGACCATAGCAACTCTTAAAAAGGAAAACATTTTTATTGGGGTAGCTCACTTACACTTCAGGGATTCAGCCCTTTATGATCATAGTGGGACATGGCAGCATACAGCTGGAGAAGCAGCTGAGAGTCCTACGTCTTACAGGCAACAGGAAGTGATCTCAGTGTCACATTGAGTGAAGCTTGAACAAAGGAGACGACAAAGCCCACCCCCACCAGTGACACACTTCCTCCAACAAGGCCACACCTACCCCAATGAGGCCACACCTACTCCAATGAGGCCACACCTACCCCAATGAGGCCACACCTAATAGTGCCACTTCCTGAGAGCTTATGATAGCCAATTACATTCAATCCACCATGCCCTGGTAAGCAGTGGGTGCCATGGAAACTGCAGGAAGGGAATGCAGTATGTGTGATCAACAGGCAGATCTTGGGACAACAACTGGGATTCTAGCCCCCAGGACCTCACAGTGGCCACATTGAAAAGATGAAGGAGCCAATGACTTTATCCAAAGAGTCTGTCAGTCACTGTGTTCATGGTCACACTCTCCCTAGCCTCCCCCTTCCTCTTTGATGAGCTGGGTGGGCTACAGACCTGGAGGCTTGAGTGGAGAGAAAGCAGCAGAGCCTTGAAGGACAACCAGAGCTGCAGAGATGTGGAAGGGTAGGACCTTGACAGCTGTGCTTCATCCAGAGCACCAACACTTTGGGACTCTAGAATCAGACATGGGGTTTGTTTGTGACAAAAAGTCACCAGCCAGTGTGGAGTCTGAAAGAAGGTGCTCCAACAGCTGCTCAGTAGAGCAACAGGGTGCACCAGCATCACCATGGGGGCTCCAGCATCACCATGGGGGTTCCAGCATCACCATGGGGGCTCCAGCATCACCATGGGGGCTCCAGCATCACCATGGGGGCTCCAGCATCACCAGGGGTGTTCCAGCATCACTAGGGAGCTCCAGCATCACCATGGGGGCTCCAGTGTCACTGGAGTGCTGCAATGTCAGATTGCAACCCTTTCCATGAAGATTGGCCCATAGCTTAGGTATATACACCTTGGTAATTGACATTTTTTCAAAAGAGTCATCTCCAATCTACCTCTCCTATGTGACACTGGAGGTAAACAGACAGAGCTGGCATTTATTACAGACAAGAATGAGAAATTCAGGCTACACTGGCATTCCATGATTATGATCATTAACTGTTATTGCAGAAGACCTACTGGGGTTCAGTAACTTCAGTTCTAGGGCTCTGGTGCCCTCTTCTGGCCTCCAGGAGCATCTGCATGCATATAGTGCACATACACATAAGCAAGCACACACATACACATAAAATAAGTCTTTGAAAAGAAAGAAGGAGGAGGAGGAGGAAGAAGAAGAAGAGAAGAAGAATTAGTGCACATGTTTAAATCCCAGCACTAGGAAGTAGAGGCAGCCATATCTCTATGGGTTCCAAGCTAGCCAGGGCTACATAGTGAGATGCTGTCTCAAAACAAAGAAAAACACTATACCCAGAGACTCTGTCAAAGAAGAATGAAGAAAACGAGGTGGAGGAGAAAAGAACATGAGAAGGCCAGGGGTGGTGTCATACATTTGTAATCTCAGCACTCAAGAGGCTTCAGGGGAAGAGGCCAGCATGAGCTACAGTGAGATTACATCTCAAACAGCCAAGGGCCGTGGATGTAGCTCAGCAGTAGAGGTGTTGTCTGGCATGTGCAAGGCCTGAGTTCTCTCTTTAGCAGTGGGAAGGTTATGGGGAGGGGCTAAGGATACAATGAGAGATGGAGACAGAGAAACAGACAAATTCAGTGAGATCAGGGACATACAGACAAAGAGAGACAGAGAGAGACCAAAACAGGCACTTTCTGAAAGCTGTGCAGATTATGATGAATGACCCAGAAACACTCTACTCTGTTGTCCATGACACCCACAGAGAAGCTGACTTGGCCCCAGGGATCCTAGCTCTCCAATGTCTGTAGTGGTTGAAGATACTGTCTGGGGATTTTCATGTACCCTATACATGTTATTAAAAAAAAAATGGCTTAAATGTCCCAGTGTGTGAGTTATAAGGACTCAGATCCCTGACAAGATTTTACCCAGAAATAAGAACACAAACTTTTCAGAGGATTCTACTAAAAGAGCCCAGAAGCACAGAGCTGATAGAACGGGGGATTACAGACAGAGGTCAAGGAAGGAATCCATGCAACCCATCAGACGAAGAAGGGACCATGCTGTGAAGAAAAGCCAGGTCTGTCTTCAAGGTGTCCTCAAAATGACAGCTTCCTTCTACAGCCAGGACAGAGCTGTGAGAGGCTTGGAGTAGGAGCATTTTCATGGGAGTTCCCCAAATGAGCCCGTTCTACACTCAGGCCCTGTAATATTCAGTGGCAACAAGCCCGGCTTTGAGTGGGACACTAGGGGCCCACCTGCTCCTGTTTCCGAGCAGCCCAGTAACAGACTTCAGCCTGCAGAACCCAACTGCAGAGTGGGATGTCACCTGTGTCTTGGCTGGTTTTCTGTGTCATATTTACACAAGCTAGAGTCACCAGAAGATGGAGACTCAATTGAGGAAATGCCTCCATAATCCAGCAGTAGGCATTTTCTCATTTAGTCATCAATGCGGGGGGGGGGGGGGGG
>PVIH01002381.1:150617-175218 GCA_004025045.1 Sigmodon hispidus | reverse complement strand
ATAAGTCAAATAAACCATTTCCTCCCCAAGTTGCTTTTTGGTCATGGTGTTTCATCATAGCATTAGAAACCCTGAGTAAGATAATCCAACCACACTTCTGTCCAAGCCTCACCTCTCAGATCAGAGAAACCCATGACACAGTAAGTACCCCAGGTGCCCCCCACTCACAACCTACCCTGAGTCCCTGAGGGACAAAGGATAAGCAGGCAGGGACAGAAGACTGAAAATGCAGGATTTGCATTCAGACAAGAAACCCAGATCAGCATTCCCATGCACCCCTCTCCCCTCTGGCCGCAGTGTCACTGACCCAAGAAGACATGTCAGCATCCCTCTATCCTTTCTCCGGCCAGGATGATTGTCTACAGCGGACAAACAAACACTTCGGCGCTCCTGTATGACTCACTCCGAACTGAAAGCGTGCCCTTCGAGGGCCTGCTAAGCGACGGTAGCAGCATCCGCATCGAGTTCATGTCTGACCAAGGCCAGGCAGCCTCTGCCTTCAACATCCGCTTTGAGGGTGAGGGATCCCCTTCCTGTAAGCTGGAACTTGGGAGGGGGGAAAGAATGTAGGACTGAACCTGGGCCTGGGATGGGGGACACAGAAGCATAAGGGTGAGGGACACCATGCCAGACTAGCCATGATTTCTAAAGGGACTTTCAGATTTATCAATGACATCTTCCTGCTAAGCGTCTCTTGTGCTGCCGCCTAGTGCACCCCTTTCCTTCCCTCCCTCCCTCTCTCTGTCCCTCCCTCCCTCTTCCTTTTTTTCTCTTTCTTTTGCAGCTCAGGCTACCCCCAAACTCAATAGGTAAATGAGAATCATCTTCCAAGTGCCAGAATCACAAACATGACTCACCAAGCCTAGTTCATGTGGCACTGGGGATCAAACAGGAGGCCCCGTGTGTGTGAGAGAGGCAAGTCCTCCGCCAGTAGAGCCACACTTATATCCCCTTCTGGCTTCCGTTTTGGCTTTTTGAGGCAGGATGTCTCTAATAATCTAGGCTGACCTTGAACTCACAATCCCCCTGCCGCACTTCCCTAGTGAGGGAATCACAGGTGTGTGCCATCACGCCAGACTCCTGTGTTGCTCCCCATGTGACCCTCACCACGCAGAGGTTGTGAACCGGTTGTCTCCTCTCACATGAGAACATCAAGGTGGAAGAGAGTCCACTTGCAGCGCCCCCTCCCCCCAGAAACATGGCAGAGATGGCTGCCAGCCCGCCTTGGAGCCCTTACCACTGTTCTGCATCCTCCAGTGATGCACCTAGCAGTTTGGCAGGTTCTCTCCTGCTTAGCACAGGGTATTCCATGTACCATAGGGATTTCATCTCAGTCTTCCCCAGGAGTGTGTGGTCCTAATGAAGGCCAGAAATTGCATGTCCAGTGACAAGACCCAGAGTACTGGGGCCTAGAAATTAAAACATTTCTTCAGGGCTGAAGGCAGGAGGTCTTATAGGCATCACATATGAGAAATATGAGACCCCAAGAGTCCATGTGTCTGGCCCAGGACTGTTTTGTTTTGAGGCAGGGTCCCACTCAGTAGGTCAGGCTATCCTGGAAATTGTTGTGTAGCCTAGGCTGGCCTTGAACACACAATAACCTGCCTGTCTTGGCCTCTCTAGAGCTAGGAATGCAGATGCAAGCCTCTATATCTAGCTCTGGGGTACCTTTTTTTTTTTCTTTGAGGTGTTTTTAAGCAGCAAAGGATGTCCTTTACCTCATCTGGCCACTACCTTTCTCTGTGTCCCCACCTCAGCCTTTGAGAAAGGTCACTGCTATGAACCCTACATCCAAAATGGGAACTTCACCACATCAGACCCTACCTATAACATTGGCACCATTGTGGAATTTACCTGTGACCCCGGCCACTCTCTGGAGCAGGGCCCAGCCGTCATTGAGTGTGTCAATGTGCGTGACCCATACTGGAATGACACAGAGCCTCTATGCAGAGGTAAGCTACCACCTCCCACAACACCAGAGTACCAGGACCTCCACCTGTCTGCAAAGAACAAGACCCCAGTCTAGAAGGTATGGCCACATGATATACTGGTTTTAGGATGAAACTCTTTGCAAATGAATGGTCTTCTGGATCTGGCTGCTGCTGGTTCTTAGGGGGTCACAAAATAGTCTGTGTCAGGGGCTGCTCCTCTTTACAGGTCCAAGGCCGGCAGTACACAAAGGCTCGAACAGAAGAGCCCTCTGTGGTATCAGGTCCTATGTCCTCAACCTGCTTCATATACCACCACAGTGCACAGCTCAGTCAACAGCACATAGCAACCCTGGGTCTCACCAATGTCCTTCACCGTGCTGAGGGCTACATGTCCCTCATGACAGTACCCTCTCTATAGCACATACAGTAGACACCCATTTAAATGATGAATTAGACATGGAAGATATATACCCTAGAGCATTCTAGGGTCACTGGAAGAGACAGAGTGAGGTTCGTCTCCCTATGCAAATCCTGGACAATGTTGGCTGTGACGACCCTCACTCACCGTGCTCCCCAGTTTCTGTATCCAAGGCCTCTGAGCTCTGGCATACGGAGGAATAAAGAGTACCCTTACTCTTGGCAATTACCTGGCCCTTGTTGTAAAGTTACAGGCTTGCTCTGGTGAGGAATTAGCCCTTGAATTAAATGTGCTACATTAACAGAGCAGAATTTATTGAGCCTTCAGCCTCTGCCATACTGAGGGCTTTCCAAGGCAGTAAACAGAATCGAATTGAGAAAGCTGCCACTAAGACATGCAGGTCCAGGCTGAATCTTTCAGAACCTTGAGCCTGGTTGCTACCTGGGCATTCACTGGGGCCAGGGGAGGTACTGTAAGCTGGTGTGGTAAGCTTGGTCATGCTTCATCATGAGCCAGAGGACTGGTAAGAGCATTTCCTGTCCAGGAAGGAAGCTGATGCCATGAGACCATACAAACCTTATCTAAAGCTGGCAGAACAGTGTGAGCTGACTTCAGTGGGGAAGACACTACCAACCTCTGCCCTCAGAGCTGCAGATGAGTCCAGTATCCTCTGTCTCCATACACACACACACAAATACACACAAATACACACAAAAGCATGCACACAAGCACACGCACATAAATGCCCACACATGCACATATACACATATGTCCCCAGCTCCCCCCATGCGAGCACACAGTCATGTTGCAAGAGACCCATGGAGACCAATTTCATCCCCCACAACCACTGTGCTCTGTTGCCTTCCTCATAATGGTGTCTGTCTGTCTGTCTGTCTGTCTGTCTGTCACAGCCATGTGTGGTGGGGAACTCTCTGCTGTGGCTGGAGTGGTACTGTCTCCGAACTGGCCAGAGCCCTATGCAGAAGGTGAAGACTGTGTATGGAAGATTCATGTCGGGGAGGAGAAGCGGATCTTCTTGGACATTCAGTTGTGAGTGTCTGAGGCGCCCCTCACCAAGGCCCACCGCAGCAGGGTGTGGGGAGGAGCTTTATTGTCTCAGCCAGGATTAACTGAGTATCTAGTACATGCCAAGGAGCTGCAGAGCCCTGGGGTTGCCACAGCAACACAGCCAGCAGCATATGAAGTGAGTGATCCCTATTCATACAAATTCACTCTGCTAAGGGGGCTGATGTTCAGGGAAGGTGTACAGAGATAATCACATATGTGACTTTGGTTTGCAGCATAAGAGAGGGTCATGACCACTGGAGATTCAATATGAAAGAGGGAAGGAAGGTTTCCATGGCAAAGCTCAGACTCAAAATGAGGTGGAGCAAAATGTGCAAAGGTCCTTTTCTTTAATTTCTATTACTATTTATTTATGTATCTGTTGTGAGTGGAGGTTGGGGCATGCATATCACAGCCTGCGTGGGGCAGTCATCCAACAGCTTGTAGGAGTTGATTCTCTTCTTCTGCCCGTGGGTCCTGGGAATCAACCTGGGATCGTCAGGCTTGGCACCAGGTACTTTTGCACACTGAGTCATCTTGCCAGCCCCCAATTTTTGAAGGAGCAAATGGCTAATGTGAGTGCTGTGCCATGTCTCCAGTCCCCCACTATAGTTTTTTATTTGTTTGTTTTTTGTCTGTCTTCCACAGCTGTCAGTTAGGATCTTGTCTTCTTTTGCCAGACCTTAGACTACATTAAGTCACTAGGAACATTTAGTGAATGGGGACAGCTGTACAAGGCAGCTTCCTATGCTCTCCAGCTACAACCATAATTTGTCCTCTGGGAACGGGGCGGGGGGGGGGGGAGCGCGGCAGCTCCCCAGGGGGTCCATACTGAGCTCAGAGTGATGGTGCTATCTCTGGGTGCTTGTATCTGAGATTATCACCCTACCTGGAGGGCAGCTCCCACAGACTGCTAGAGGTGAGAAGGAGGTAGCCTCTGGAGGCCTCTCAGCCATCTACACCCACTGCCCTCTGTGAGATGAGTACAGGGACAGATGGTGATGTCTGGAGAAAAAGTCTTTCTGGCAGACTCAGGTGGCTGGGAAGAGGCCAGAAGCAGGAATCCAGGGGCCTCTGGCTCAAGGAGTAGCAGACGGGTCCCACGTGCCTAAGTAGCTATCTTCGTAGAGTAGAATCTTTGTATGTATATGCATTGTAGGAGGTGATTGATGAGCTTTGTCAGGTGTCTGTGATACAATTCGACCAGATCTGTCCCCACACCCTGCTTTGCCCCCATCCACTCTTTCAATTCCCCTCAAAAGGTCCCTCTTATCTTTAAAAAGAAATCTGGATTTTGCATATGGGAGAAAATGTCGCATTTGTCTGAGTCTGGCTTTTTAGCTTAACATGATGGTCTCCAATTACATCTATTTTGTGAAAATGACAAAATTTTGTTTTTCTTTATGGCTGAACACAACTTTGTGTAAACACACCACGTTTTCTTTATCCACACATCTGTCCACAGGTATCTAAGCCATTCACCTCACTTGGTCAGTCTGAATAGCAATAGGGCCTGGATGGGCAAACTCTCTGTGCAAGGCTGACTTACATTATTTGCAGTCTACTCAGAGAACTGCCTGGGATTCTACTTTTCTCCATTTCTGGAGATGGTGGTTGTCTTCATGTGACACCCACCTGCAGGGATTAAGTTTTCCATCCCCACGTTTATATCAGCATATGTTGTCTTTCTAACTAGGGTCAAAGTCTCATTTGTCTTTGCCTTTGTGACTAAGGATGAGGAACATTTTTCTCGTCTCTCTTGGCCCGTGTTTGTTCTTAGGAGAACTGTCTGTTTGGTTCATGTGCTCGCTGATTAATAAGGTTATTAGGGGCTGTTTATTCCTCATGGTCTTCACAGACACTAGCTATCAGTCCTCTGACATAACATTGGCAAAGATCTACTGCTCTCACTGGATCCCTTTGCTCTGGTGGCTTCTCTTGCTTTCAAGTCCAGTGTAGCCCAGACTCTTGATTCTTGCTGCTTTTCCCTGGGTTGTTCCACACCCTCAGAAAGCCCTCTCCTGTGCCTGTCTCTTGGACTGTGTTCTTCTATTTCCTCTAACAACTGCAGTTTCTGGTCTTAAAGTTTTTTATCCATGATGAATCAAATTTTTTAGGGTGGCATAGATCCTTTTCTGTTATGTCTCCAGTTTTCCCCAGCACCGTTTACTTAAGAAGAATTTCTTTTACAGTGTCTGATTTGGGTACCTTTGTGAATGATCATGTGACTGTCACTGCATCACTGTTTGGGTTCATTTCTATATCCTCTATGTATTCCTTAGAAGTGTGTGTGTGACTGGACTGTCATGTAAAGCTGTCCCTGAAGCACGGCCTTGGCCTTCCTGCTCCAGCTGAGCCAAAAACCCCACAAATCTTGACCAACATGTGCAGTGTCTTCTAGTTATTCAGGCAGCTGAATTGAGCGTTGGCACCCCAGTTCCCCTCCTGCCAGTGTTTCGGGGCTACATGTTTCCCTGTACAAATGTTAGAGGGGAGCTAAGGGGAGAAGTGACCGCCAGCACTGCAGGGCCAGACAGTGGTGGCAGGCGAGGAGGGACACTGGTGTGGCAGAGATCTGGGGGTGAGAGAAGCTTCCTCTGGCTGTGGGCAGGCTTCTATGGGTCTCTAGTGTGAGTCCTTTGCTCTGGGAGGTAATTGGGGGTCTTTTTCTCATACTTCATACTGGAGAAAGTAATGTTAAGGGCCTGAAGAGACAATTCAGTGGGGGGAAAGTGCTTTGTGCACAAGGGTGAGGATCTGAGTTCAAGTCTCCTATAAAGCCAGGTGTGATAGTGTGCTTCTGATACCTCAGTGATCCTATGGTGAGAGCAGAGGCAGAGACAATGGCAAATTACCTGGGGTTCACTCACCATCTTCTGGGCTTCTCCAAAGGGCCTGGGTTACTGCTCTGGCTCTGTCCTCTGCACACACACAGCCTGTCTTCTAGGCTCTGGCTGGCTCCACTCCACTGCTGTTGCTGTCCTTGGTGGTCATCCACAGTACTGGCATCTCAAAAACTGCTGGGGTCTCTGCTGCAACTGGGCTGCAATTTCACTCATATTCCCTCCTGAGCTGTCTTCAGGGACCCCAGCCCTGCCACACAGTGCCAAGCCTCAGCTGCTCTCCATGACCCTCTCAGGACTTAAAAACCAGTAACACCTGGGTGAATCTCACACTACCAAGTTCAGCTGCCAGCACGAGGTACAACCTTGGCTGCCTCTGAAACACAGCTTGTGTGCGCTGACCCTGAGAACACGCTTCCCAGGAGACTTCACCTCAGTGATGCTGGTCTCCTCTAATTGCCAAAAAGTTCTCAGCCACAGCTGACCAATATCCATTGTCCCAGCAAAACAAAGGTTTCACTCTAGTGGTTCATGTTAATCACAGCCGATTCTTCAGCTCTAGCTGACCAGATACCACAGATTCTTCAAACAAATGGCCCAGCAGAATTGTTGCTTCCCTCTGAAACCTCACATCCTCCATCCTCTGCACTGCTCTGAACATTCTCACCTTCCAAGCTTCTCAGAACAGCTCACTGAGCTCTCAACACACAGTGGCATTTCTAGTCCAAAGTTGCCAAGACCTTCTACAATCCTCCCCAAAGCAGCATGATCGAGTCTGTCCCAGCAATACCGGGTAATATCCTGGTACCAACTTGTCTTAAGGGTTTCTAATGCTTTGATGAAACACCATGACCAAAACATCTTGGGGAGAAAATGGTTTATTTAGCTTACACTTCCATATCACTATTCATCAGCAAAGGAAATCAGGACAGGAACTTAAACAGGGCAGGAACCTGGAAAGAGCTGCTGATGCAGAGACCATGGAAGCGTGCTGGTTGCTGGCTTGTTCCATGTGGCTTGTTCAGCCTGTTTTTTGTTTGTTTTGGTTTTGATTTTTGGTTTTTTGGTTTTTCTTTTTTTTTTTAAATTTATTTAGCTTTATTTATGTGCATTGGTATGAATCTCTGGAACAGGAGTTACAGACAGTTGTGAGCTGCCATGTGGGTGCTGGGAATTGAACCCAGGTCCTCTGGGAGAGCAGCCAGTGCTCCTAACCCCTGAGCCATCTCTCCAGCCCCCGTTTTTTTGGTTTTTCAAGACAAGGTTTCTCTTCGTAGCCCTGGTCTACCCAATTTGTAGGCCATGCTGGTTTCAAACTTACAGAGACCTGCCTCTGCCTACAGAATACTGGAATTAAAGATGTGTGCTTCCACTAGCTGGCTGCTTACAGCTGCATCTTATAAAGGCAGTTTCTCAGTCAAGGCTTCCTCCTTTCAGATAACTCTAGCTTGTGTCAAATTGACATAAAACCAGCCAGCACAGGGAATAAGAGTTCCATGAAAATCGGACTAGAGGTCACCTGTGTGGTAAGAGGGTAAAGAACTTACATGATGCCCACCCATGTCCTGAGAACTGAAGTGAGCCTGGAATCAAGCATTACAGGATCCATGGCATGCCTGATGCTACCATCTGTGCCTCAGTGAGGGAGAGCAGAAAGTACATTAGAGCAACCAACAGGAAAAGTGTAAGGCGTGTAGGCATCCAAAGGCTTGAGCCTGTCAGAAACTTTCTGTTCATGTTCTGCACAGGATAACAGGAAGGGTACCATGAAAGGAGAGCCCACCATAAAGGCTTCCAATTGCAAGCTTGCAAATGCTTTTTTAGAGCTGAACTAAGAATAGCCTCGAAAGACTCCTTGTGGTGAAGGGGTCCTGGAGACTTATGTGAAGATTCCCATCAGCCACTGAGGCCCAGCCACGTGGGGTAGGATCAGGCTCTGCAAAGAGGGCCCGAGAGGCCAGTGTGTGAAGCTGTGAACATGAGGCAGGAGTCATGGAGACTACAGGATCCTGTAAGTGCAGGACCATGGGGCATCCACCAAGCAAAGCTGCAGTCCAAAAGAGGGGCTGTGGGTGCTGCTGCTGGTAGAGCCAGAGGAGAGGGGGACCCCCAAGCCCTTTGGGGGCCCAGGTTATTCTGTCAGGAGCCCCAGATGCCTGATGTGAAGTTGAAGGGTTTAGACTGATCTTTTCCTGCTGTGTCCTGTCTTCTGTTTGGGATGTGAACATTCACTCTGCCATCATATGCTAGCATGTGGGATTTGCCTTTTGATCTCACAGTGTGGCTCACACATAAAGGACTGGCTAGGAAAAAAGACCATGGGGACTTTTGAGGTTGGGGCGAATGGATGAAACGACCATGGATCTATATATGGGCATCAGGGACAGAATGTTTTGGTGTAATTATGAAATGACCCCACACACATTCATGTGTTAGACTACCTGGTCCACAACTGCTAATGCTGTTTTGGAAAGTTGCAGGCCTTTAAGATGTGAAACCTCCCTGGAGGAAGTCAGTCAATGTGGGGTGGGCTTTGAGATTTTGTAATCAGCCCTACTTCCTGTCTACACTTTGCTTGCTGAGTGCAGACTCTGTGAGACCAGATGACACACGCTTCTGCTGCCATTGCTTCCTGGTCAAGATGGACGGTGTCCCTTCTTAAACTGTGAAACAAACAAGACACGGCGCCTACCCTTGCTTAAGTATCCCCATGTCAGAATGTGGTCACAGCAACAAAAACTAACACATTGCGGAAGCCTAGAGGCAGATCTGGGACCTCCAAGAGTCACTGCTGTGAGTGAGAAAGCAGAAGGTGGCCAAGACCCAGCTCCAGGCCTCGCTGGAGGATGGACAAACGGGCTGTTCCGTGGCTGTGCTGTGGTTTACTGCTCTCACGGCCCATTTCTGTTACCAGCTGCTTTGTGGGTGCCTTAAAGCTGCATAGAAATGGACTTGCCTCTCCTATGAAATTAGCAAATTGAGGGATGAATCATGCGTATGCATGTATATAATTCATATTTAAATAAGTGCATAAGCCTTGGCGGTTTTCCATATGTTTGCCTGCCTAAATCATCTTGCAAATGTCTTTTGGACCATCTTTCAAGGGCATGATGTCTATGCAAGGGCTCAACGCTTGTCTGGAAGGGATAAAAGGAGACAGGATGGGCCCATCATCATTTTTTCCTGTGCACACAGCTACATAGTTGCAAACTCATCTAAGGCATTTTCCCTACACCCAAGCTCCACACCGGGCTGGGGTAAAAAGCCCAAACTCTGCCCTCTGCTGGCAATGGGGAGAATTCTATTCCCAGAGCAGAACTGGAAGCCCTGGCAGATGAAAATTTCCACCAGTGTCCTGGCTTCACTCCAGTCTGGACCACAGTAAAAAGTTACCATGACCTTCTCAAGGGCTGTTTGCATCCTTGTTGAAGAGACAACGCATCCACATGATCCCAAGTTCAAAGGCACAAACACCCACCCCTGCCATATGGAGTCAGCCCCTCCCCCTCTTCCCTCCCAAAGGCAGGCATTGCCATACAGCTCTTCCGTATCTCAGGATGCTTCTAAAACACCTCCAAACCACAGCACAGATGGCCTATTCACCAAAATAAAGGCATACAGACTAACAAGTTTCACATTTGTTTTGTCAGGCATTCTCAATAGCAATATATGAAACAAAGTTGATTTCTACCAAGGAATATATAATATATGATGAGGTCATGTAATACAGGGTTTCCCCATAGAACAGACAGCACCTTCTTAAGAAGTAAGGTTGGACATCTGATCAGAGTGTATCACATTTGTGACAATGTGGGAATTCATGGTGCCACCATCGAGAACAGTGAGACCCAACCTCATGATGTCACTTGTAACTGATCCCATTTCCTGATACAGAACTGAACCAGACACACCTTCTTGGAGACATGGACCTGTTACCTTCTCAGAGGATGGTGTGAGCTGCTAGTTCAGAACCCAGGCTCAGCACAGACATTCTTTCTGTGAGCCCTAGATCTGATCTCCTGTGGCCTGGGCAAACGGCTTCTCCTAATTGAGCCTCAGTTTTTCTCAAACAATCGTCCATATGGTAGTTTGAATGTCACAGGAAGCCTTGTTACTCTGGAGTTATTGTCTGCAGCTGTGCAATTGGGCTGCTGTGATGAAGGCCCTAAGGAGCCATGGGGAGAGTGTGAGAATTGACTGGGAGCCCCGGGGTTGGGACTGTGACTACACCTGGGGCAAGGTCAGCTTGGAGAATATTTAATGCTATTCCATCCTGTGTGCAGAATGCCTGAAGCATCAGTTATCCAGTGACGTTCAGGTCCAAGAAAAATGCTGCAGCAACAGGAGCCCCAGAGAAATGTTGGAATAATCATGCTTCTCATTGGCTTTCATGGACCTAGGTGATGGAGCCCATTTCAATGTAGAAACACATGAAAATTTAGTCAAAGTCCTGGCCTAGTTAGTGTGTCTATTGCTATGGTGAAGCACCATAAGCAAAAGCAAGTTGAGGAGGAAAAGGTTTATTTGGCTCACACTTCCACATTGTTGTTCATTATTGAAGGAAGTCAGGACAGGAACTCAAACAGGGCAGGAACCTGGAGGCAGGAGCTGATGCAGAGGCCATGGAGGGTGCTGCTCACCGGTTTTTGGTTCTTTGCTGCTCAGTTGTGACCACTGAAAACACCCACATGAGAATGGACATAGCACATACAATAGTGAACACTGCACAGGGAACTGGATGGAGATGCCAGAGGGGATGGTTGTTGCTGGCTGGCAGATATGTGATAGTGACCCTAGCACCTCATAAAGACTTAGTCCAGTGTGGTGGCTTCAGGGAGATCAACCAGTCCTCATCATGTCCACCAGTTTCCTCAGCAACACCCCAAGCCAGCCTATCCCAACAGCAGTTCTTTGTCTACCTTGCATATGTCTCAGGATGTAGATTCTGGATTCCTGTCTCCTGTTTCCAAGTTGCCAGGGGCCCCTGAATCCTACTCTGCTAAATTTATGGAATTGGCACCCTCCCCTACACATAGTAGGTGATCAATAACAAGGAGGAAGAACCAGGTAAAGCCTTCTGGGTAGAGTTCTTGAGCTCCAAACACATCAATTGCTCCCGAATGTGCTGTGTGAGCAGAGATACTGGACAGTCCTGCCTGATAAGGACATCTTAGTCAAGTCATAGGTCCAGGAAGCAGCAGTGTTCAGGCTCACTTCACTCCATTATCCCTTAGACTTCTACATGTAGTAGCCAAATCATCAAGGATCCAAGCAGTTTTCATATTAACCCCTCATACATGCATAGTTATTTGTTCTATATAAAAGGAAGGAGCTGTGTGCTTGGGTGATGATAAACAGACTTTTATTGTGAATAATCACAGGCAGGCTTTTATTTTTCAATAGCATTAAGAACTAAACATTTCACATAGAGTTAAATCTGTAAGCCAAAGGTACATTCATTTTAATTTTCAGCACAGTTTTAAATGAGTTCACTTTATAGCTAACTAAAAGTTAAAACTCTACAATGTAATGCTGAGGTTTTTTTTGCCTGCAGCAATGCCCAGGACTCAGAGAGCTAGGTATATTTTGTCACTCAGGAGCACACGGCCCAAATCTGGGGCCACACATCACAACACAACCCACAGCTCTGCAGACCAGTTCAGCCACAGCCACACACAAATGCAAAGAACCCACCTCCCCAGATAACACCCTGCACCCACCTCCCCAGATAACACCCTGCACCCACCTCCCCAGATAACACCCTGCACCCACCTAAGACACCAATTCTGCTATTGTGAGATGGGGTGACTGTGTGGAAGGTGCTGATTACAAACACACCCTCTTGTCACATGGTCTGCACTAGAGCAGTAATTGAGCACCAAAGTCTACAATACAACAGTGAACTTGTCATGGAAGGTGCTGGGTCTGAAGAACCAAGCTCCTGAGCGCTGGGAAGCTCTCCTTAGGATAGCCCTTTGGGATGCTGTGAGGGGGCCAAGCCTGAGAGACAGGCCAGGCCAGGACCCCTCTGCCCCTCTGAGAAGCTCAGCCCTCCACCCTCTTGGTGCTCTGCCCTCTTTGTATTATCCTGATAGCATCTTCATTTCCTGTGTGCTACCCCCAACCTCAGCTCCAGTCTCCTTCCTGGGTCACGGCAGCCATTACTTAGGAGTGGCTGTCGGCCTGGCACCCAGTACATGGCCTTGGGTTGGGTGTGGAACAGCCTGTGGTTTAGGGGGTCGGTACTCCAGCTGCTGCAGACGCTGCCTCCCCCGGGCCAGAGCCTCCAGGTACCACTGCTGCTCCTTCCACTGCTGCTTCCGTTTCTCCAGCTTCTCCCTTCTGGCTTCCAGCTCGCAGAACTCCTGATCCAGCTGCCGGAGCTGTGTTCGAAGACGCCTGTTCTCAGCATTGACACATTGGCAGAAATCTTTGTGAGCCTTTTTAGCCATAGCCTCCAAGGCCTTGGCCTTCTTCTTCAGCTCCCTGGTGATGTCCTCTCCTGACTCCAGCAGATTCAGCTCCTCCACTTGCTTCTCCAGGGCGGCCCTTTCCTTCAGGAACTGGAAGTGTGCTTCTCGGTCCATGAAGGGGATGTCGGCAACTAGGCTGGCTGCCTCCAGTTCTAAAGCCTCTTTCTCTCGATCCTGGCTCTCCTTTATCTGTGCTACGGGCCTCAGGTCCTTCAGTTTCTTCCTTAAGCCAGCCTCCAGCCTCTTGCCCCGCCCCAGCTGCTTCTGGAGGTCAGCCGTGCGGGAGGTGAAGTCAGAGAGTAGCTCTCGCCTGGTGTCCTCGATCTCCTGACACTGCTGGGTATAATCCTTCCACAGGAAGTCATACTTCTCCTGGGTTTTCTGGTTTCTCTTCTTCAGGTACTCCAAGAAGGGTTTGTTTTCCGCTTCTTCTAAAGCCCGTTCATCTTGCAGCTCTCTAGTGTCCCTCAACAGCACCGCCCTCCGGAACTTGGCGGCTTCCATCTCCACATCCAGCTGGTTCATGGCCACAATGGTTCTTCTCCTCATCCTCTTCTCCAGCCGTGTCATCGACTCTGGCTTCAGATAGCTGTTGAGAATGGTCACATGTGGAGCCTGGAGAAAGCAGGGGATGGACTCTTGGAAATCCTGGAAATCACTGTGGCTACTTTTTTGCTGTTTGAGGCTGATGCTGGCTCCTGATGAGCAGGAACTTACATCATGGACATTCCTGTCAGAGAAATGCTGCCCCAATTGGGGCAGATCCTCTCTCTCTGCCTCCTGATCCCTGCACACTATCTCTGGCCACCTCACCCTGAAGTCACACATGGCTCTCTTCTTGACCAGAGGAGGCCTGTACCGCCTTTCAAGGGGCGTCAGGAAATCAGGCTCATCCTGAGCAGGAAGTGCAAAGAGTCCCAAAGTCTTGGCACCTTCTCTCTGGGCAAAGATGGTGGCACGCCTGCCTCTGGTGTTCCAGCTGGGGTGACGTCGACCTTGGGACTCCATAGCCTCTTCACCTCCTAGCAGCAGGGCTTGGCCCTTCAAAGATCCCAGCCATCCATTCTTTGGGTCCTTCTATCACCACCTTCCTGCATTGCTCCAGCTTTGGCATACCCTACTGCCTTGTCCAAGTCTTGGAACCAAATGGGTTCTGTGCATAATTAAGGGTCAGAATGTGGAATGCTCTGGGAGTCTCTATTCCTTAGACTTGCTATGGCCTAGTAGGTCAATTCAGGGACAGAGGGTTTCACCTGCAGGAGAGAGGGCAGGGCTTCTAAGAGGGAGGGAAGGACCAGCTGGGAGAGGGTGTGGCCTTAGGGTGGTGGGCGGGGTCTGTAAGGGTGGAGGCTTATTGGGGAGGGCGGGGCCTGTAGAGGGAAGGAAGAAAGGACTTCCCAGGAGAAATGAGAGGGGCCTAAAGAAGGAAAGGTGGGACCTAACAGAGGGTGGGCAGGGGCTGCAGAGGGGGTGAGGGCGGGGGCCTAGATAGACCCTGGGCTTGGAGCTATAGGCTGGGTAGTGTACAATAAGATTAGGAGAAAACTCGCAGTAGCTTGGCGCCTGTGGCGGGCAGCACCTGGGCTTTCTCAACCATGCACATCAGCTGTGTCGCTATGGGGCGCCAGGAAGACCCTGTGCACCAGTGACCTACACTGTGTGGGCCGGGCAGAAGAGAACTGCGCCCTGTGCAGCCACCTCGGTCCCGCGGTCACAGTGAAAATAAAGTGGAGAAGGTCCGGGGTGTGGAACGAAAGCCCTAGGGAAGGACATGGAGTGAGACGAGACGCATGCACAGAGCAGAGGCCCCCACTGCACTGGCTGGCTCTGCGCTCCCTGCTGGGAAGGACAGCTGAGACACTTCCCCGGGAAGAAATCACTTGTCCTGTGGCACGGACTTCCTGCGCACCGCCCCCCCCCCGTCACCCCCCAAGGAGGCCCATGGGAGCACAGGAAGCTGAGGGAGGCGGCACTCTTTTGGAGCCTTGGGAGGAGGCTCCTGGGATAGGCCCTGTGTAGTTGATGCCCTTTTCTGTGTGCTACCACTGACCTCTTCTCCTACCCTGCTCCTGGGCTTTTGGGTCTCAGTTCAGCACTGCTGTGTAACTGCTCCGTGTGCAGACACTGATGAGGTGCCTGGGGAACGTTAAGTAAGGACACTACCCACACCTTTAATTCCAGCAGTGGGAGGTGGTGGCAGAGACAGCAGATCCCTGTATGTTTGTGGCCAGCCTGATCTATAGAGCTAGTTCCAAGCTCCACAGTGAGACGTGATCCCAAAAGAAAAGAAGCAGGAGATACTGTCTTTCAGTGATGGATGCCAGCACGGAGGTCTGTGAACTCTGACCTTCCCTTACATCCATCCTCAGAGTCACTTTAGATCTAGAATATTGATCCTTCCTGTCCTGTTCTCTTTGCTCAAGACTGCTTTGGCTATCTGGAGTCTTTTGTGGTTCTATGTACATTTTAAGATTTTTGTTTCTATTCCTATTAAGAATGTCGTGAAGAATCTCAATTTTGATTGAGATTGCATAGAATCTGTAAACAACTATAGGTAGTCTGAGATTCAGATGTTAAGCATGGGATGTCTTTTTTTTTTTTTTCTTGTACCTTCTTTAATCTCTTTTATCAGAGATATAAAGTTCATTATAGAAGTTTTTCAACTCCTTAATTAGGTTTATCCCTGGGATTTTGAGGCTGTTGGCAATGGGAGTGTTTCCATGACTTGGTCAAAGTCTTTGTTATCAGCATATAGGAAGGACTACCTGATAAGTTTTAAAAAATCCTTGGTAGCTGGACTCCCACCGCCGCTGATGCAATAAGCCAGCAAAGCAATTCTGGATGACCATTGGACAGGCAGGGGAAGAATCACATGGAAAATATGGCTACTGGGCCTTAGGTAACTTGTAGGTGTGGTCTTGAGCAGCCCCAGGGAGGAGCTGGGTTTTGGCTGCCTTCCTCAGGGGCAGGGGTCTGGAACAGGAGTCCTGGGGGCTGGGGAACTGCTATTTGACAGGCTTTAAGGGGGTAGGAGGTGGGGGCTGGGGAGAGAGAGTGAGAGAGTATGACAGGGCTTCCACCCAGTCGCTATTGATTTTGTGTGTAGATTCTGTACGCTGCCACTTTGCTGTATTTCTTTCAGTTTCTAGTAGCCTTCTGGTGGAGTTTGTGGGATCTTGTATGTAAAAATCATAGCATCTAGAGATAGGGATAACTTGACTTTTCCTTTTTGTATCCCTTTAATTTCCTTGTCTTATCTCTCTAGTTAGTACTTCAAGCACTATATTGAAGAGAGTGGGGACAATGGACAGCCCTGTGGAATTGCTTAGAGATTTTTCTCCATTTAGGATGATGTTAGCAGTGGTCTGTCAGGTACAGCATATATCTAGTCTCTCCAGGACTTTATCATGAAGGCATGTTGGATTTTTGTCAGAGTTCTTTTCCATGTCTATTTAGATGCTCATGTGAGTTTTGTACTTAGTCCATTTGTATGATTTTTTACATTTATTGACTTATGTGTGATTAGCCAGCCTATGTCTCTAGGACTAAGCCAACATGATCATGGTGAATGATCTTTTTATATATGTCTATATTCAGTTTGAAGACATTGTATTGAGGTTTTTACATCTATGTTCAGCAGGAATATTGACCTATAGTCTTCTCTATTCATTGTGTCTTTACCTATTTTTAGAATTCATAGAAGGAGTTGGGGGGGTGCTTCTTTTATTGTTTTGTTTTTAATAACTCAAGAAGCATCTCTTACAGATCCTCTTTGAAAATCTGGTAAAATTCCACTGCGAATCCATCTGGGCCTGGACCTATTTTATCCAGAAGGCTTCTGTCACTGTTTCTACCTCCTCTTGTGTTATGGGTCTGTTTAGGTTGTTGGTGTCTCCTTGGCTTAACTTTGGTAGTTGGGTGAACATAGAAATATATCCTTTCTTGTAGATTTTCTAACTCAGTGGAGTATGGATTTTTAAAGTATCCTCTCTTAGTAATTTGGGTTTCTCTGGTGTCTGCTGTATCATTTCCCTATTCATTTCTGCTTCTGTTAACTTGGGGCTCTCTTCTTTATTTTGGATAGTTGGGCCGTAGGTCTGTCAGCCTTCTTTACCTTCTGAAAACAGCTCTTAGATTCATTTTTTTTAAATATTGTTTTCTCTGTTTTGTTAATTTCTGGCCTGATTTTTGTTATATATTCTTCCCATCTCCTGCATTTGGGTTTGCTTTGTCTCTGTTTTTCCAAATCCTTGAGCCACATCATTAAGTCTTACTCATTCTGATTTTTTTTTCAGTGTAAGCACTTAGAACTGAAAACTTTCCTCCTGAGACTGTTTTCAATGCGTCCCAGAGGTTTCATTGCATTGTGTTTTCATTTTTGTTTATTTCCAGGAGGTTTTATTTTTTCTTGATTTTTTTCCTTCAACCATTTCATCGTTCAGTAATGTGTTGTTAAATCTCCATGAGTTTTGCATTACTAGAGATTCCGTGGTTGTTGATGTCATACTTTATAGTATTGTGATGAGACAGAATACACAGAGTTATTGTAGTTTCTCTCAGTTTGTTCAGATGTGTTTTCTCTCCCATGATGTGGTCTATTTTAGAGAGCTTTCATTACCTGCTGAGAAGAATGTATAGTCTTCCGTATGTAAGTGGAATACTCTGTACACAACTGTTGGGTCCACCATTATGATGGCATCTAATTCTGATGATTCTCTTGTCTATTTTTGTTCAGATGTCCTGTCTATTGGAGAAAGTGGGGTACTAATTACTTATCAATTACTGAGTGGAGGCTAATCGTCTCCTTACATCCAGTTGTACATTTTCTCTGACATTAAGTGATACACATTTAGGGTGGTAATGTCTTCTTCTTAGCTCCCTTAGTAAAATGAACTTCTTTGTCTCTTCTGATGTATTTCAGTTTGAATTCTATCTTGTAAGAGTGGCACCTGCTAACTTCCTGCTCTGATTTGCTGGGAGTCCTTTCATTCACCTTTTCACTTTAAGGCAGTTCAGACTTTTGAAGGCAAGATGATTTACTTGTATTTGGGAGATGATGGATTTTGTTTCATTCAGCCAAGCTGTGTCGCTTGATTAAGGAGTTGAGGCCATTAATACCATATGGTGCTGGGTATGGTGGCACACACCTTTAATCCTATTACTCTGGAGGCAGAGGCAGATTATCTCTGTGAGCTCAAGACTAGCTAGGGCTACATTGAAAGAACTTTCCTGTCTTAAAAAAAAAAAAAAAAGAGGAGGGGAGAAATGTATGTGTTGGTGGTGCCTGTGTGTGTGTGTGTGTGTGTGTGTATCTTTCCTTGGTTTGGGGAAAGTTTTCTTCTATGATATTGTTGACTATCTAGTCTATGCCATTGACCTAGGGTTCTTCTTCATCTATGCCTATAATTCTGAGATTTTGTCTTTTCATAGTGTCTTGAAGTTCCTGCATATTCATTTTGAGCATCTTTACATTAGTCTTTACTGTTCTTTGCCTGAATCACCTACTATCTCTACTTTATCTCCAAGTCCTGATATTTTCCGTCTGCTTGCTTCTTCCTTCTACCAGCTTTCCCACTACATTTCTAATGAGGTTAATGAGTTTTTCAGTTACATCTTTTCTTCGGCTGACTCTCTTCATTATGTCTACCTCTTTATTCAGTCACTGTCTGCACATTTCGCTCGGCCGTGTGTCTGAACTCTCTTGGACATCACGTTCATTGGTTCTCTTTAAATTCACTAGGCTGTGTATCTGTTCCTTTTTTAAATTCCTTGTGTTCTTTGATTAAATTTTATGGTTGTTTTTGTAAATTGTGTCCTGGGGTTGGTCCATCTAGGTGATTCTTATTGGAGGATGATGTGATGGTGTGTGGGAGACGGGTAGTGACTATGACATACTGTACCAGTCTCTCATATTTGTGTTTCTGTGATAAGACCTAGACCCACAAATTTCCATTGGTTATGTGTCTGGTATGAGATTTTAGCCAGCTGCTATGGAGGGCAAACTTGGATTTTGTTTGTGTATTTTTGTTTCTGGTTTTTTTTTTTTTTTTTTTTTATTGTTGCCCAAGCTTGGTTGGTTTCAATCAATCAGACATGCGGAGTTGGTAGGCAATGGCTTCAGTTGCTCAGTGGTAATTTTGATTTGGAGGAAGGGGGGGTGATTCCAAAAGTCTAAATAGATCCAACAGTTTGTCTCATTGCAAACTGTTGGATCTATTTAGACTTTTCTCCCTGAGTTCTGCCAGGGAATGTGGTGGCATAGGTGGGGTCTTGGGCACACACTTAGCTAAGCTGGCATATAAGCTGTGCAATAGGCTTAAAGTTTCGAGTGGTATGGGCAGGCAAGGTGCCAGGAAGTAGCCAGGCTGCACTGGAGCACAGATGTACATCTAAGTCTGGGTCTGGAGGTTGGGAGTGCTGCAAGGTGCTTAGGGTCACCCATCTGAACCAAGGCACAGAATGTGAGGCTTGGGCCAAGTGTGAAGGTTGGCTAGGCCACGCATGGGCTAGCATCTAGTGACTTGCCCAGCTGAACTGGAGCACAGGAAGTGTGATCATGCTAAGTCTGGAGGTTGGGTATGGTGCAGGGGAACTGGGGACCACTAGGGTCAAGCAGACTCAGCAGGGTAGGCTGGTGCACAGGATGCACTACCAGACCCAAGTCTGGAGGTTGGGAAGGCACAGGAGGGGCTCAGCAGACCACCCTGGTACTCAGGATGTAAGACTCTGGCTTGGTCTGGTGACTGGGTATAGCAGAGATGGGCTAGGGTCAGGCAGAACAACAAGAGCACAGGATGTGTGACCCGGGCTAGGCTGGACATGGTACAAGCAAGCTAGGGTAATGCAGACACAACAGGTTGGGCTTGGAACTTCCCTTTGCATCATCAACCATCACCTTCATCCTTAGTGTCAGTGGCAAGGCCTTGTCCTGCATTCAGACCTTTGCATCATCCCTCAAGGGTCAGGGTAACTGGCCTGAGCACAGTTCCTGCATAGGGCACCCCACCTCACTGTTGCTGCACACAGTGGAGATCTCTACTGATTTGAGGAATAATAAGAAGCAATTTGATGAACAGGCAGGCTGTGGTCAGCAGGGCCTGAAGAACAACATTAGCTTCAGATGACCTCACCACCTTTGCTCAGCATCTTCTGCATCAAAGAAGAGGAAAAGACCCATGTCACATGCCCCACACCCAGCACATCACTGTACCATAAAACAGTGTGGTTAATGGATCAGGGAAGCTGGCCTGTTACCATGCATGATTTAGCTTTGCAGTAAGACCCAGATGGGGAGAGCCATTTAATAAAGGTCTCTCATCCATCTACTTCTTGTGATTATGGGAGAGAGCAGTGTGTCCTGGTCCCATCTGGTCCACCTCATCCCTGCCTCTTAGCCTGGGGCCTGACACACTGTGTGTCTGAGGGAATTCTGTGTCGCTGAAAAGGGGACTCGGTATTTATGCAGACAGACGACAAGCACCTGCAGTGACTCCTTTCTTCTCTCTCTGCCCACGAAGCCTGAACCTGAGCAACAGTGACATCCTGACCATCTATGATGGCGATGAAGTGGTGCCCCATGTCCTTGGCCAGTACTTTGGCAACAGCAACCCTCAGAAACTGCACTCCTCCACACCGGACCTCACCATCCAGTTCCACTCCGACCCAGCCGGCCTCATCTTTGGCAAGGGCCAGGGGTTCATCATGAATTATATAGGTAGGTGTTCCAGCCCATCAGTCTTGTTTGTGTTGGAGGTTTCCCATGGGTACGTCTGTGTGGATGCTCTGTGGCCGGCGGGTCTGCCAGTGCACTGGTATAGTTGGCACATGTGGTTAGAAAGCATGGGCTGTCTAGTCATGAGAAGCAGGGTTTATCACCCGGCACGACTGTGGACGGCTGTGTGGCCTTGTGTGAGTCAGCGAGACACTCTGAGTACCTCCTCTGTCTGCAGTAAAGTGGAAACACTGAGGAAATGGATGTGAGTACCTATTAAATGAAGCCTCATAACACTAAGGTGTGTGTTCCCTCAGTTGTCAGCCATGACTTCACCACACATTCCCACTTCTCGTCACAACTTCCCAAAGCTCACCTGCTTCCTGTCTCCTGTCCTGAAGCCAGCTCTCCCTAAGGATATTCCTTCTTTCTAGTCACTGAACAGGACAGCTCTGTCTGTCTCCCTTTGCATACTCCAGGACCCCAGTCACACGAGCAGGGTTCATCTTCCTTGTCTCTCAGTGTGACTGATGCATCCTTAAGCATATGATCAAGTTCAAGGCCATTTCCTACCTCATCCTCCACCACCACCAACATCAACCCCATTCATCACCATCACTGCCATCCCCATCTCCAACACTACCGCCAACAACAACATCAGCCCCATTTGTCACCATCACTGCCATCCCCATCTCCAACACTACCACCATCAAACATCAACCCCATTCATCACCATCACTGCCATCCCCATCTCCAACACTACCACCATCAAACATCAACCCCATTCGTCACCATCACTGCCATCCCCATCTCCAACACTACCGCCAACAACAACATCAACCCCATTCATCACCATCACTGCCATCCCCATCCCTGTTATCACTCCCACCCCCCACTAACATCAACAACTCAACATCAACCCCATTCATCACCATCACTGCCATCCCCATCCCTGTTATCACTCCCACCCCCCACTAACATCAACAACTCATCCTCATCACCACTATCTCCACAATCTACAATGCCACAACTACAGTATCCACTACCACTTACACAACCAGCCACCAAAACCAGCCCCTCAACTACAATTACCACAACCACCAATGCCACAGTTACATCACCAGTACATACACCAGTATACCACATACATCACTGCCACCATCAATCACCACCTCTAATACCACCATCACCACCATTATCACTACCACCACCAGCAGAGCAGCAGCAGCAGAAATGTCTCTTTCCAGGAAGTGGGACAACTTTCCTGTCTTTCCAGCAGCCTCTCCTTCCCTTACCCCATCCATCCATCCTCTCGATCTCCGTCACAGCATGTCTCAGCTCTGAACACATCTCCACATCCCTCCAGGAACTCCCCCAGTTCACTACCATGACAGCTGTCAGGGACGTAGAACACCATGACATTCTGCTTACTCAGCCCTGGAGAGACTTCAGCAACCAGCAGAGCCTCTGGTCCAGCCCTGTCCCATCGTGGCAGAAGCAGCCCTGGATACATGAGGATGTTGGAGAGCACATCTGGGTAACCTCATTCCCAGCTCTCTGTGACGTTCAGACAGATGCAGAGCACCTGAGAACTGACGGATGATTAACCCCTGATTTCTGTTGTCCAGGATGATGGGGGCACATACATCCTGAGACCCAGCTCGGCATCTTAATTTTTAGGATGCAGCAGGAAAAGCTACCAAGCCCTTGATTTCTACTGCAAAGCCCTTTGGGCTGGATAACAGTTCTACATTGTTGGCCTGGGAAATGCCTGGCCTCTATCTAACACCAACTTTCTTTTCTGTCCTTCTCCTGTATCTGAACTGGTAAGACCTGCCACTTATCACTGGTGCCCCAGAAGCCTGGCACATAACAGATAAGGCAATTGCTTCTGTTTTCCCAGCTGGTGCAGCCTTTTCAAGAGAATAACGAAGACATCCATCCTCTGAGTTCTGTTTCTTGGACCCTTTTTCTTCATTGTGCTACAAACATCAGGGGAATATGAATGCTGCTTCTCCTGAGTTCTTCTCCCAGGGCAAATATGGATGCCCTACTGATAGGCAGCCTTTGGAGTAAGGAGTTCTGGTAGCTTGGCTCCCATCTATCTCCAGGGAGAGTGAAAGATGAAGTCATCCTATGCTTCTTCTATTCCCAGAGGCAACCCTCAGAACATCAGAACATCATCAGCTGGATGGCAAAGCTCTGACTCCATCCAAGGCTGGTCAAGGTGACCTGGCATCTGGCCAATGCTCTTTGGCGATATCTTAAAGTGTTCTTGTATGCTAAACTTGAAGCTGAACATCCTAGGACAGTTCAGGACTGGCAAGTCCTGTCATGTACATTCCATGTCTAATCCTCACGGTGAGGGGACAGTATGTGAGCACCAACCTAAGAGATAGTGGCCTCTGTAGTGATGTGCAGACAGACAGTTTTTACTTGACTCAAAGGCAACGATCGATTAGTGATGTCTGCTATAAACAAGAAATCGGCACATGTTTGATACTTGTGGGCATTTTTTTAGCCCAAAGATTGGTTGAACCCTGGCTCTATCTTAACCATGATCTGAAGTCATGATTTCAGATCCTTAGTGCCTGCAAGCAAATACATAGAGGGAGCCATATATTCTGCAAGGCCATGTGGGATAGACAGATTGTGAGGCTTGATCTCATTCTGCAGAGGACGACAGTGAAGCTGAATGTGTATCTCAAACATGACTGGGGATGGAGAGCTTCTTTAAGAGGGAAAAGGGACCAGACTGGGCTCTGGTTCAGTCAACAGAGTGATCACCTGGCATGTATGAAATCCTACGAGTCAGGCATGACGGCGTATATTGCACAAATCCTAGTTGTTATTAATAATGAAAACCTGGAGCAATATTGGGGAAACACTGAAAGATCAGAGAGACAAAAGAACATCCACGGCCACTTCTCATCCAGCCGACTCCTCAGCAGTCCTCAGACTGATGCCCCTGAGTCCTCAGCCAAAAGGGAAGGAGGTCTCAGGTGAAGGGTAGAACAACTCCTGCCTCCTCCAGACTTGTATTTCTTTCTCTCCTAGCGATATCACTTTCTGGTTCAACCTTCCTAGTGCTGGGATTAAAGGCATGTTTTTCCCAAGTACTGGAACAGAGGCATGGGATCCCAAGTGTTAGGATTAAAGGTGTGGCCACCACGGCATGGCTTTGTTTCTCTTTTAGAATGGAACAGTCTCATGTAGCCCAGTGTGGCCTTGAACTCACTCACAGAGATCCAGAGGGATCTCTGTCTTTGTCTCCCAAGTGCTAGAATTAAAGGTATGTGCTACCACTATTTGACCCCTATGGTTAACTCTGTGGGTGGTCCTGTCCTCTGATCTTCAGGCAATCTTTATTAGATACATAATATAGCAGCTTTTAATGCTAGCACTCAGGAGGCAGGTGCACATTTAGTTCAAGACCAGCCTGGTCTATGTAGCAAGATCCAGGCCAACCAAGGCTGCATAGTGAGACCCTATTTTTAAAAGGTGGGGGACTCGCTCTTGAAGCCCTAGTTTTCATCTCAGGGTGGTGCACAGCTGTGACCCCAGCACTCAGGAAGGTTAGAGGTTCAAGGTCACCTTCAAAGCTGGTACAGCTACATGAGAGAGAAAGGGAGAGAGAGGAGAGAGAGAGAGAGAGAGAGAGAGAGAGAGAGAGAGAGAGAGAGAGGTGTTTGACTCCCAGACTGGTCTCCTTGCCCATAGAGTTACCAAGAGCCTATGGGGATGGGCAGTTTGGTGCTTACATTGCTACCTGCTTGGGAAAACAGAATCTCCATTTTCCTGGCCTCTGAAAAGTGAAGAATTGTAAATGTAGGTAACTCAGCTATGGCCATCCAGGTAGAGAACACTAACCAAGTAAATTCTGAAAGTGACTCCTGCTACAGAGGGAACAGAACCCTTCACAGAGTATGACCCACTGAGGGTCAGAAAAGCAAACCTTTCTGAAAGCATTTGACCAGAGGAAGCCCACAGCACCCCCCCACCCCCCACCCCCGTTTCTTCCTTTCCGTCTTCCAGATGAACAGCTGAGTCCCAAATTGAGTGCCTGGCTGATTTTTCAAAGACCTAAAAATAGGGGCCCCTGCCCCCCTCCAGGCAACTCTAAAAGCTATTTTCCTGTCCGCGCCCCCCCCCCCCCCCCC
>PVIH01002381.1:114010-150517 GCA_004025045.1 Sigmodon hispidus | reverse complement strand
CTGGCATATAATGTCAGTAAGAAGAAGGTTTGGACAACCTCACTGACAGGTCTATAGGAGGAAGAGAGGATCCCAGCTCACTGATGCCTTGGGGTGTCCCTGGTTGTGGCAAATAATCTCCAGAAATGTGCAGCTTGAGCTAAAGAATTTTGCCAGTAGTGGCTTTCACTGAGCTAAGCCATTGTCTTTGTGAACTGAAACTCCACAGGCTCAGGAGCAGTTACAGTGTGCCTCACTCTAAATCTAAACTGCCATTTCCCAAAGCTAAGGAACATGTTTTCTTTTAAAGAGGTGTCACGGAATGACTCATGCTCAGACTTGCCTGAGATCCAGAATGGCTGGAAAACCACCTCCCATACAGAGCTGGTCAGGGGGGCCCGGATCACATACCAGTGCGACCCCGGCTATGACATCGTGGGCAGCGATACCCTCACCTGCCAGTGGGACCTGAGTTGGAGCAGTGACCCCCCATTTTGTGAAAAAAGTAAGTCAATTTTCTCCTCTCTCTCTAAGTCACTGGGTGGAGTCCCTCCCAAGAACAGATGTCTCCTGGAATCAGCCCTACCTGTCTAAGGTGGGAGCCGGCCTCCTTTCTCAAATGGTTTCACCAGAACCCTGGCTCTGCTGCCTACAGCCTGATAGAAATGCAAGTAAATGAAATACACTGGGTGGAGGGTGGCAGGCAGTGATGGGGGGGGATTACAGCCAATGAGAGTGTGGCCAGCCTGTGGGACAATGATGCTGAATCCTTAAAGGGGCTGTAGAGCCAAGCAAGCCAGTCAAAGCCATTCTGTTCCAAGTCTGAGCTCCCTCAGCAGGCAGTCAGCCTCCTCCTGCTGACTTCCAGGCTGGCGCTGCCCCCAGGAATGTTCCCCGTCCTAAAAGCAGGCAAAGCAAAGGAGGAGCTGTTGGCTTCTTGCTGATGTCCTAAGAAATGGATGGGGCTGAGCTTTGATATAGCCTCATCTCCTGGCCAGTTTCTTCCCACTGCCTGCCTCAAACATCCAACCCCAACCCTGTTGCAGGGACCTACCTCCAAGGGACAGTTTAATGTTCTGTTCCACAGGATTAGAATCAGAACAGCTCAATAATAACAGGTGATAGGGAATGGACAGAGCAGAGACTGGGCCACCTAAGGAAAAAGACAGCAACCAGTCAACATGGGAAGACCCTCTGAAGAGCCACAGTCAGCTACATGCACATATGTGACACCTGTGGCACCTGGCACACTCAGAAGGACCCACAGGTGTCACAGATGGATGGATGGGTTTATAGATACAGATGGGCTTGGTCTCTGCACAGGTAGACACTGACATTTTCTATGTAGGTATTTCTCTACATCTCTCCATGTATAGATATCTGTTCAAATCTGTTGATAGATACATGTGTGTGGATTCCTAAACATGGATAAGGCACGTAATATGGAGCCATAGATCATATGTTTAATATATAATGTATATGATATATACATCTATATACAAAGTAACTAAGGTATAACTATATATGTGTCATATGACTGTGTCTCTCTATGTAAAGCTATATATCTAGATGGATGGATAGATGGGTAGACAGATATACAGATTATATATGGCTACATAGATGGACAGTGGATTGACAGATGGGTTTGTAGATGGTTTGCAGATAGAATAGCTGCAGAAGGTTATCCTATGTGAAGGGTTGCACAGGCATTAACTGTCCATGAGAATGGGGGGCATTGTTCACATCACCCAGGAACTCACTTCCTTCCTTGGTAATTAGTTTACCATTTCCCTTTTATCTACATTGATTTTCTAATTAAAGTGCAATTGGTGCTTGTTTTCTAATGCTCAGGCATCACAGAGAGAACAGGGACAACCCTCGCCTTGTACCTCCCACTGAGGCCACTGCTAGGGATTTCATAGAATGGAGATGCTCAACCTGAGCTCACCCATACACATGGTGCTCATCCCTACATACACTGTGCTCACACATCATGCTCACCTCCTCACAATGCTACTCACACAATGTTCACCCTCTGAATAGTGCTCCCCACCCATGCTCACCCTCACAGCACTTCCCACCCATACTCACTCTCCTCACGATGCTCCTCACCCATCTCACACACACCATGCTCGCCCTTCTTACAGTGCTCCCTGCTCAAGCTCACCCTCTTCAGTGATGATTTTGTACCTGATGAAAACTTTGAGGACACATTCAGGAATAAAATTCAGGTCTCTTCCAATCTGACCTACTCTCTAACCACCACTGCAAAACCTTAGTGCTGTGTCCCCAAAGAACGAAGGGCTGACTTGAGAAGCTTTCTAGATCTTTCCATACGTCTCTGTGACCCATGGCATCACCTTGCATCCATGCATTCTTCTTTCCGCAGTTATGTACTGCACCGACCCTGGGGAGGTGGAGCACTCCACCCGCCTCATCTCTGACCCTGTGCTGCTGGTGGGCACCACCATCCAGTACACCTGCAGCCCCGGCTTTGTGCTGGAAGGGAGCTCGCTTCTCACCTGCTACAGCCGAGAGACAGGAACTCCCATCTGGACATCTCGCCTGCCCCACTGTGTCTGTGAGTCCTGTGTTCAAACTGCGGTCATTGTTTCCAGCTTGCTTCTCCTCCCTCCAAGGAGACTGGGAGACCAGCCTGGGGGATGCATCAATATTGCATGTCATTGCCTAAGTTACTGTAACTAGACACTTGAGACAGATTGATTTAGAAAGAAAAAGGGTTCACTGAACTCCCAGTCTGTAGGTTCTAGTCCAAGGGCAGTTGTTCTGATATATACCTTAACCAGAGTTTGTAGGGAAGCAGAGAGCTGGGGCCAGGGTCTCATCACCTTTAAAGGAATAGCTGGAGACCCCCTGGACCTCCACTAAGTCCCACCTCCCACTACACCACCTTGGGGTACAAGCCCTCAACACGAGGGCATCAGAAGATGGAATGGGGTGAGGAGGTGAGCAGCCTTCAGAGTCTAAGGCTCTGGACTCTCCCAGTGACACCTGAGTGCTCAGAAGCACCATTCTTGCAACTAAGGCTGCAGAGACCCCAGGTGAGAGGTTGGGAAAAGCTAACTCCAAAGACCTCCCTCAACCCCTGCAGGCCCCCAAAGCCCAAAGATTGCCAGGCCTGGAGCCTCCCTCCACTGGGATCAGTGTTCCTGGAAATCTCCCCATCAGGTGCTGGACTAAGTAGAACCAGCTTCCCTGACACCCATGTTAATGAGCTTGCAAGTCACTGAAGGTGTCAGGACACTAGAAAGCTCTGGGGGAACTCCGGGGGAGGGAAGAAGGAAAATTCCTCCTCACGGTTGCCTGGGTGAGAGGCTGAAAACTGAATTGAACCAACTTGAGAGCCAGACTCCGATTGTAGCTTGGCCACTTCCTTCTTGTGAGACACTGACAGGTGAGTTGCCTGGGCCTCAGTTTACTTGTCTATAAAATGGCAATGCAGCAAGCCGTTAACAATGGATGCAAACTCCCCACAAAGCCTGTTCCCACAGGCTGATCCTGAGCACTGTCAGGTGACCCAATGGTTCTTTGCCACAGCTAAACAGGGAGAAAGCCAGTTGGATCCAGGTTACCAGGTCACCAGGTCACTAGAAGACCCTATAAAGAAAAGATTTCTGGGGGCTGGAGAGATGGCTCAGCGGTTAAGAGCACTGTCTGCTCTTCCAGAGGACCCGGGTTCGATTCCCAGCACCCACATGGCAGCTAACAACTGTCTGTAGTTCCAGTTCCAGGCAAACACCAAGGCAAATAAATAAATAAATAAATAAAGTTTAAAAAAAAAAAAAAAAAAAAAAAAAGAAAAGATTTCTGAACCATCTGTGGTGGTTGGTGTACACCAATAATCTCAGCACTGCTGAGGTGGGGGGATTGCAAATTTAAGGCCATCCTGAGCTGCACAGTAGCAAGATCCTGGCTCCAAAAAAATGAAGCTGGCTGCAGGTGCTGTTGTGTACAGGCATTTTGGTCTTGACCCCGGGACCTTGGAGACTGAGGATGGCTATCATAGATACAAAATGAACATCTGAATAGTTAGACACAAACGAAGCTACAAATTAACCCATTGACCATACAGTGATTTCACATATTCTCTGTGGACTCAACTAGATTCACCTAGGAGACACACCTCTGAACATATCCATGCAGTTTCCAGAGAGAAGATGCTGTCACTATAAACCCTTGATGGATGTGCTACCATCCCATGGGCTGAAAAAATAAGGGATTTCATCTCTCTGCCTCCTGACTGTAGACACAGTATGACCCACTGCCTCACATTTCTGCTGCCATGCCCTCCTCTCCCTGATGGACTCTTCCCCTAACTGTGGGACGGAAAAGATTCTTTCCTTCCTGAGCCACTCAGGGACTGTGTCACAACAACCAGAAAACAAATGGGTGACAAATCGGTGAAAGCAAACTGTAGCTCTCACTGAGCCTTTAAGAACAGCACCCTGCAGCCAGCAAGGTAGCCCACACCTACAGTCCTAGCACTCGGGTGAGACAAGAGGTTTGTGGAGTCATTTCATCATTCAAAATTCCGAAAAAGATTATAGAGAAAGCTTCAGGGGTGCTACTGCCATCTGCTGGTCACTTCTGGATACTACAGGGATTGTGTGGGGCTTTCAAGGTGCCTGGAAAGATGGGGACCAGATTCTTCTCAGGTCTCAGCACTGCTGAGCTTCCAGAGAACAGAAACTGGCTCCCTGCCTCCACTCCAGCCGCCTCCCAGAACAGGTCTGGAACAGACAGAGTGCTCAACGGCAGTCTACCACTGCCAGTGTCACACAAACCTGTTGGTAGCTGCAGGACTTCAGGACAGCAGGGTCTGATGAACTCCTCCAGGACGTTAGTCACTGGCTTCCTCTGAGTAAGCAAACCAGAAAGATTAGAACCAGCATTTAGATTGGACAACACAGCACACACTCATCCTCTCCTTCTTATGGCCGGGCTAAAGCAGGAAGGTCATGAGTTCAAGACCAACTTGTTATTAAAAAACAAAGGTTAGGGGTGTAACTCACTAGTCAAGTATCTGTTTAGAGTACCCAAGACTCAGAAAATAAACTAAAAATTGAATTAAATTTAAAAGAGCTCCATCCAACCAGTCCAGGCTCACTCTTCAGGGTTTATCAACTCCAGGCTGTGCTTCAATCTCATCCATGGATGTGTAACGCAAGGAATCTTGGAGATTTCCCAAGACTGAAGGGAGATGCTGTGGCATGATTGTAGACTTGGATGCAAGTCTCAAACTATTTGCAGAGCCAAGGGCAAACTTGAAGTCTATGGATAACCTTCATTTCATATGACAATAGCCTTGACCGAGCCTGGGTCTCGTCAGCCACTCTCAGGAGCTGATTTGAAGGGGGCTCTGTGCTGGTGTGCGCATCTGCCTCTGCTGTGTTGCCCTTCTCTCTCAGAAGGAGGTCTCTCTAGCATCAAGGCTACCTCTGTCTCCTCCCATGCCTATGTCTGATGGACTCCTGAGAATGGGGAGTGCACACATACATTCTCAAGGACAGGCATCTGAATGAAGCAGGTCCCATAGCCAGGCAAGGATCTAGGACACAGGTGTGAGTGTCTGCCGGGACATGTCTACATCACTATCATCTGAGACCTGTCATCCAAGATAGGTCTCCAATTGTTTATATATATATAAACTTCTATTTTAAATAACATTTTTTATTTATTTTACATGCTGACCACAGTTTCCCTTTCTTTCCTCCCAGTCCCCGCCCCCCCAGGCTTCCCATCTACCCCCTCCCCTTCCACTTCTCCATCTCCACTGAGAAAAGGATAGGCTTCCCACGGACTTGAGTATAATCTGGCACACCAAGTTGAGGCAGGACCAAGCTCCTCCCCTTACGTCAAGGCTGGACAAGGTGATCCAGCATAGGGCACAGGTTCCCAAAAACCAGCTAAGTGCCAGGTCCTGATCTCACTGCTAGGAGCCCTACAATGAGACCAAGCTACACAACTGTCACCCACATGCAGAGGGCCTAGGTCAGTCCCATGGAGGCTTCCTAACTGTTGGCCCAGAGTCTATGAGCTCAGGTCAGCTGTCTCTATGGGTTCCCTCGCCATCATCCCTTCCCCATACAATCCCTCCTCCCTTTCTTCAGCCAGACTCCCAGAGCTCTGCTCAGTGCTTGGCTGTGGATCTCTGCATCTGCTTCCATCTGTTACTGGATAGAGTATCTCGGATGACAATCTGTTTTTAGTAGATGGCCAGTTCAGACACCCTCTCCACTATTGCTAGGAGTTATCCTTGTGGGTTCCTGGAGGTTTCCCTGGTACCAGGTTCCTCCCTCACCCCGAAATGCACCCACATCAAGATGTCTTTACTCTCCCTCTTTCTTGTCTCCTCCACCCAGCCCACCCAACCTGCTCGCTCAAGTTCCCATCCCTCTGCCCCCCCCCAGTTTACCCAGGAGATCTCTTCTATTTCCCCTTCTCAGAGAAATTCATGCATCCTTCTTTGGGCACTCCTTGTTATCTAGCCACCCCAGGGCTGTGGATTATAGGTTGGTTATTCTTTATTTTACTCCTAATATCTACTGTGAGTGAGTATATACCATGTTTGTCTTTCTGGGTCTGGGCTACCTCACTCAGAATGATTTGTTCTAGTTCCATTCATTTGCCTCTGATTTTCATGAGGTCATTGTTTTTTTCATCTGAGCAACACTCTTATCTAAATGTACATCATTTTCCTTATCCATTCTTTGGCTGAGGGGCACCTAACCAGGTTCTGGCTATTATGAATAATGCTGCTATAAACATAGTTGAGCAAATGTCCTTGTGGTATAAATGTGCATCCTTTGGATACATGCCCAAGAGTAGTATCACTGGATTTTGAAGTAGACTGATTCTCAATTTTCCGAGAAACAACCATATTGATTTCCAAAATTGCTGTACAAATTTGCACTCCTATCAGCAGTGGAAGAGTGCTCCCTTTATTCCACATCCTCTGCGACATAAGTTGTCATTAGTATTTTTTTATCTTAGCCATTCTGACAGGTGTAAATGGTATCTCAGAGTCATTTTGATTTGCTTTTCCCTGATGACTAAAGATGTTGAGTCATTTGTCTTTTGGCCATTTGAGAATCTTCTGCTGAGAATTCTCTGTTTAGATCTGTATTAGATTATTTGTTTTTGATGTCTAGTTTTGTGAGTTTTTTATATATTTTGGAGATCAGCCCTCTGCCAGATGTAGGGTTGGTAAAGATTTTTTTCCCATTCTGTAGGCTGTTGTTTTGTCTTATTGATCATGCCTTTTGCTTCACAGAAGCTTCTCAGTTTTGAAAGGTTCTAATTTATTAACTGCTGAGCTCCAGTATCTGTACTTCTGGTGTTATATTTAGGAAGTAGTCTCCTATACCAATGCATTCAAGGCTACTTCCCACTTTCTGTTCTATCAGGGTCAGTGTAACTGAATTTATGTTGAAGTTTTTGATCCAGTTGGACTTGAGTTTTGTGAAGGGTGATAGATAGGGATCTATTTGCAATCTTCTACATGTCAACATCCAGTTATGCTAGCACCGTTTGTTAAAGATGCTTTCTTTTTTCCATTGTATAACTTTGATAAGCCTCCAATTGTATGGTGGCCGAGGAAGGTTCTTTTCTGCTCACCCACATTGTGCTGGTCACTCTGTTGGTCACTCTGTTGGAGAAGAGGCTCCAGCCTGGCCCTGTGTTCTGCTATGTGTCTCTGGCCTCAGTCTTATGGGGCTAAACTTGGGTCTGTTTTATTTATCTCTGTGAACACTATGAGGACAAAATTACTTCAAGAAACAATTTCAAAGGGGAAGGGTTTGGTTCTTGCTTAGAAGAATCTAAGGGGCTGCAGTCCAGCATGGTGCTGGTTGGTGGGGGAGTGTGTGGGAGCAGTTAGGCCAGCTGGTTACATTGCATCTGTACTCAGGAAGCAGAGAGGAACAGGAAATGGGGCCAGACTATGAAACCTCAAAGCCTGCCCCCAAAGATACACATCCTCCAGCAAAGCTTCACCTCTGAAAGGTTCCATGACCTTCCGAGTTAGTCTTTTCAGACAGGCAACAAATGTTCAATCTCATGAGCCTGCAGGTGATACTTAGCTGTGTCATTCAAACTACAACACACTTCATTTTTATGTGCTGACCCATGGTAACTACGCAGGGTATGTTAGGTGACTGAATACCTGGGTGTTTCCTGCGAACCAAACCCTGTGCTGGGCTCTGGGATTCTAAAAAAAACAGTATAATATCAAGTTCCAGGAAAGAGAAGCAATCAAGAGAACACACACCACCACTGCCACCCACCCCTGACACTCGATACTGGGGACATTACAGAAACCCAAAGACATTGAAATCCCCAGGAACAGAACTGCCCCAGCAAGGGGTCTTTAGATGATGCATTTTACCAAAGAAGAGGCAGCACCATTTTGGGCCCTTGCTGTGGGTCACAAGTCTGGGGTCCTTGTGGGCCCTTCAGCCCACACCACATGAACCCATCTAGGTGGCTGTACACACCAGAGCCAAGTGTCTCCCCCACCACAGTGAAAGGTTGCATTTGCTAGAAAGATATGCTCATCTCAGGTGGTGTCATCCCAGAGAAGGTCTCCCCAACCCTTCTGCCAGGTTCACAGTCAAAAGCAAGTCTTGGGTTCAGTCCACAGGGGACAGTCCACAGAGACATCTCCACTTCTGTCTGTGGATCTCGCCTATGACAGAGGGAGAGATGGTGTGCAGAGAGAGGAGGAGAATGCCCTTCGCGAGGTGTTTAGTGTGAGGCGGCATAGTCGCAGCGAAGGGAAGATGAAGTGACCCTGGGGGACAGTTGAGAGCAGCTGTCAAACGCTTCCATGTCCTGTGGGTCTACACAGGCCAGTTCCCCTGAGTCCTGGACTGGAGGCTGTAGGTTTGAGAGGATGCTTACACTGGGAAGACAAGCCTAGGCTGCAGGCTTGCCTCGGGTCCCTTCTCTCCTGAGGCTTGCTCACCCGGGGGCACCTAAAGCTTCTACGGAAGCTCACTCTGAAACCATGGTTCTTTGCAAGCCAGAGTGAAGCCCTACTGGTGGGGTGTAGCCAGAAGTTTCTTGTCCGTCCAGCCCGAGGGCCAGACCCACCATCCCCCAGCCTCTTAGCCTCAAATAATCACACAAAGACTTATCAGCTAGCTTTTACAACTTAACTCCACCCATTTCTACTAATCTGTTTTACCGTGTAGCTCGTGGTTTACATAATTTTACATCTTGCTGTCTGGGCGACAGCTTACAGTGTCTCTGTCTGACCCCACCCTGCTCCCCCTTTATCTATGCTTAGATTTCCCACCTGCCTATAAGTTGCTTTGCCATAGACCAAAACAATTCCATTATTATCCAATTGTAATTCACAGCATACAAAAAGACATTCCATATCAGTGAGGCTCTGTGGAAATGCTGGAACCTGTGTGCACTATTAGTGAGAACATAGATAGCATGGGGTAGCTGATCTCCAAGAGTGCATATTGGTCCTTAAAAATCAAAATGGGATCACGCTGGGACCCAGTAGTATTTTTCTAGGCATCTACCCCAAAGAATCAGAAGTGGAAGTCAGCTGGGTTAGCATGCTCACAGTGACATCAGTACTGTTCACATTAGCCAACAGAGGAGGTAAACCACGTGTCCACCAACAGGAAATAGGGACACAGGGCGTGGTCTTCCTGTTGAAGGAATACTATTCAGTCTTAAAAACAGAAGCACCTATAACATGGAGAGGAGTCTCAAGGACCTTTGCTAAGTGAAATAAGCCATTCCTCCAAGAGAACAGTCACACCTGTGTGAATCCCTACCTCCTGGGTTCACAGAGACTGGAAGTGGAAAGATGGCTTCTGGAAGCTGGGGTAGAGTGAGCCTTAATGCTAGAGTCTTTGTGAACGTAGAGCCAATGGCTCTAGCAGAGTGTGTGGCATCCCAGAGGTAAGCCATTCGTGGCTAAGTCAGTTACCTTTGTGAGGATTTTGCCACAATTTAAAATCCTGTACCTGTTTCAGGACTTGTGGCACTGAACGATGTTTGCTGGTTATCACCAAGGATAAATGGCTCACCCAGCAAGTTCCATGCTAGGCAGTACCCCAAAGCAGCCACTAGAGGGGAGTGTGAACCTATTGGTTGTAGCCACTCAAGGCTCTGGCATTTGATTCCATAGAGTAGTCTAGTCTTGAATAACGTTGCATTTTACAGTGTGGGTACTGCTGGGTGGAAGGAGAAAACTCTAGAAATATGGTGACTGGTGGCATCAGGGAAAGACTCATGGAGAATAAATGATGAGTGACAGACATGCCAGATGAGCTCTGGAGGAGTAAACAGTCTTTTTAATCCATTACTACGAAGATCCATCACTTACTGAGCACCCTCCACATGGCGAGGTCATTCTCCAGAGTCCTGCCATCATATACCTATTTGCTAAGAAGAAAATTGAAGATCAGAGAGGGTGTAAAACTTTCTCGAGGTCACACAGATACTAGATAAAAGAACTGATATTTTTATTTTTGTGGTTTTCATATATAGTGTGTATCCAGAGATGGGAGAGGGGATGAGAAGAAACCATTTAGGTGCAGGTGGGACTTTGAAAAGGGCATGATAAGGGGTGGGCTAAGTCACCCAGAGAGTGGTACTGAGTCTGAGACAGACTCTCAGAGCCTGTGTGTCTGGCTTCATTTCAGCTGAGGAGTCCCTGGCATGTGACAACCCAGGGTTGCCTGAGAATGGGTACCAGATCCTATATAAGCGGCTATACCTGCCTGGAGAATCCCTCACCTTCATGTGCTACGAGGGCTTCGAGCTCATGGGCGAAGTAACCATCCGCTGCATTCTGGGACAGCCGTCCCATTGGAGCGGGCCCCTGCCCATCTGTAAAGGTAAAGAGATCCAAGATGCCAGGGTCAGAGCTGGCTCCAGCAGAAGCTGAATTTGCGCTGAGGGTGGGCTTTGTGGCTTCATGAAATCTGAATCCAGTGAGTGCCTGTCCTTTCGTTCATACATTTGTTTCTTGAGACAAGCTCTCATGTAGCCCAGGCTAGCCTAGAAATTCCTTTGTAGTCAAGGATGACCTTGAATTCCTGATCCCCTCACTGCCACCTCCCAAGTTCTGGGATCACAGGTGTGCAATAGCACACATATTCTTGGTCCCTCTTTGTTACTATAACAAAATATCTGAGAACATATAGTTTATGAAGAACAGAAGTCTGCTTGGTTCAGGGTTGTGACGGCTGAGAGGTCAAAGTATGACTCGGCACCTGTGAGGGATCCATGCTGCCTGCTGACATGCCAGGGCCATCTCATGGTGGGACAGAGAGATGAGATGCCACTGAAGCCCAGTCACCACCCAAAGGTCCCTCTCAAACAACATCAACCTATAAATCTGGGGACTAATTCTCTAGTTGGGGGCATATTCCTAGGACTGCAGCTAGCTAGCTTCTTTGCCTGGGTTATTGTCACTGCTCAATAGTGACTTCAATTTGTCAGGGTAATCACAAGTCTGGGACTGGGACCTGGCAGAATGTAAATGCAGAGTAGCCAGTGTAGCTTGGCTGCTATTGGTACAGTCTTCTCTAGACTTCTTCTAGGCTCTGCATGTGGGAGTGTCCTGGTCTGGGCAGTTCAGTGCTCAGCCAGCTAGTGACTTTGGTGACAGAGCATGGGATATCATCCCTGGTACTGAAGTGTGGTCCTATTTAGTCTCATCAGTAAAAACCAGGAAGGTCAGAGAAGCAAAGGAGCGGCCACCAGTGACTTCTTAGTTCTGTAGATCCTCTGAACAGGGGTCAAGATGTCTCCACCTCCTGAGTGTGCTGGGATCAAAGGTGTGAGCCACCACTGCCTAACTTCTACGGTTAACTAGTGGCTAGCTCCACTCTCTAATTTCCAAGTAAGCTAAAATATCATACAGCACAGTACTTTCAACCTTGGGACTCTATAAGAAATATGAGTTTATGAAAATAATTTTGTATAGAATGCAGACCCTAGTCAATAAATATGAATGACAGAAGCAATGCAAAGTTTGAGTGACATGGATTTCAAAGCCGGAGCCAGCTGCAGTCTGTGTTGGGGTCTTGAGTCACACCTCCTTGGAAACAATATAAAAATAACAATAGTTAGAGGTGGTGCAGGGTCATGAAACCATCCTTCCAGCAACTAGAAGGCTGATGCTGAACATTCAAGGCCAGCACAAGAGGTTGTGTAAAAAATAAATTAAAATTTAAAAAAGCAAAAAAATGTTAAAAACTGTGAAAGGAACCAAAGCCACTGGATTAGAATCCCATGTTCACCACTTAGAAGCTGTGTGATATGGGAAGGGTTGCTGCAGTTCTCTGAACCCATTGGCCCATATGTAAAATGTTAATGATAATCAACAATCATATGTGCTGAAGGAGGCTGGCAAGTGTTGGGTGGGAGTGTGCAAGAGCTCTTGGCATAATACGGAACACATGGCATGTGCCAGCATCATTGTTGATGCTGAGGCTACTTGCCTATCTCCTTCCTCTCACCATCTTGGGAGGTGCTGTGGGGGGAACCACCCTGCATGACACCAGCAACAACCACCCTTACACTGCACCCTGGGCTTTTGAATATAGACCCATTGGCTTTTCCTTGTGCAAACAGTGAGATCCCTTGGTGTTGACCTGCTTCCTGGTTTCTCTTTCAGTTAATCAAGACAGTTTCGAACATGCGCTGGAAGGTGAGTTTTACTCTATCTTGAAAGATCTAATACATCTGGCGGCTGGAGAGAAGGCCAGGCAGTTAAGAGTGTGCTGTTTTCCCATAGGATCTGAGTTCTGTTCCCAGCATCCATGTTAGTTGGCTCACAACCACCTGTAACTCCAGCTCTAGGGGATCCAACGCCCTCTTCTGGCCTCTGTGGGCAACTGCACTATGTGGCACATACACACACAAGCACACCACACATGAACACACACATACACACACACACAGGAGAGAGAGAGAATAGAATAATAAAAGCATTTTCAACGTAAGTCCCTAAGTATTACCTGAAGGGATTTGACAGTGGCAATGTAGCCAGAGAATCCTCAGCTGAAGTGATATATTGAAAATCAGTCCGGAATATCAGAGGACAGAATCACCATAGCCAAGCCATGAAGGTCAGAGAATGGTGACTCACACCTTTAATCTCATCACTTGTGAGACAGAGTCTGTCTGGATCTCTATAACTCCAAGGTCTAACAGCCAGGTAGTGGTAGCTCACACCTTTAATCCTAGCTCTAGCAGAGTTGAACCAGGAAGTAAAATAGCTGGGCAGGAAAAGAAATATAAGGCAGAAGAAGGCAAAAATTCAGCCATTCTGTCTGAGCGACCAGTCAGTCTGAGGACCCGTGAAGACAGCACTTACCCTGTTTTGTCTGAGAAGTTGCCTGGGTGAGAATTGGCTGTGATTTATTTCCTCTCTCTGATATCTCAGCTTTCCCCCAATATCTGGCTCTGGGTTTCTATTATAATACTAAATAGAATTTGTGCAATACCCAGGCCCTGCTGGACAGCTTCTGACCACAGGTGCTGTGAGAATGAAAACAGCCCCATATCACATCCTGGGCAGAGCATCTTCTGGCTTCTGAGGAAAAGGCTGCTGAGAGGACCCAGGACCCTGGCACCCTTCTGCCTTTGCTCCCTGGCACTGCCCCCTCTCTCTCTCCCCTCCCCCTCTCTGTAGGACAGGTGACGACAGCTAGCCAGTTTCTTTTTAGACTCCTTCCTTTCTTCCTTGAGATCAGGAATTGGTTTTTTTGTGGAGATCAGGATTGGTTACTTTCACCTATGTAGGTGGGGGCTAATGGGCTACAGGTGAGAAGGCAGCTGAGCTTTGTGCAACATAACCACAGGGAATGGCAGAGGAGGTCAAGCTTCTAGAAGCAATGTGAGAGAGGGAGATTCACCCTCAAACTGTGCTGAGCAAGTGCCCCAGCCCCTAAGACATCTGCCATGTTCTATGCAGTTGCCACATGCATTGGGAGCAAAGGGAGGCTGGACAGCAGAACTGTCCCCATTGCCCTGAAAAACCCCTGGGTGGCATTCCACCAGCAAGCTCTAGAAGGGTACCCTCTGCCTAGTGCCATTGCTCACAGAAGTGGCCAGAGTGCAAGATTGTTCCTGAACTTTCCAAGTCACCCTTCTGCCCAGCTCTCCAATGGGTCTGGAATGACCAGGGTTTTTCTGGTTCTCAGTCACCCTCTAGCTACCACAGCCAAGGTGACTCTGGGCTCCCTAGCAAGGGTCGGCAAGCCAGCCTCTGTTCTCTGCTTTTGTCCCTCCCATGACTCTCCAGCATCTAAGGCTGTGGGATGTTAGCTGGGGGAGGGGCTCCCACTTGAGAGCAGGTTCCCCGTGGGTGGGAAGCTGGTGGGAAGCAGGCTCAGTGGCTTGTGTGCTCAGTAGCAGAAGCGGCAGCAGAGTCCTCACTGGAAGGTGGGAACATGGCGCTGGCCATCTTCATTCCGGTTCTTCTCATCTCCTTGCTACTGGGAGGAGCCTACATCTACATCACGAGGTAAGTGGGGCTGCACAGCTGGGAACTGCACCTCTGGGGGCCTCTGGCTCTTGGATATAGTGGCCTTGATTTTCTTGATTTTCATATTCAGGAAGCAAGCATCTTGGTGCCTGCCAGTTCCCTTGTGATATTACAAGGGCCGTCATCCCTCTGTTCACTCACTTAGCAAATGCACAGTAAAGTGTGATGGTCCCAGGGCTTAGTTCTGGGTGCAGAAGGTCTTACCCTCTTGCCCTACATGGACAAAATGGTATGTCCAGAACAGTCACAGGCACATCTACCGCATGGTTACAGAGCTGCTGCTGGATGTCAGCAGCCTCTGGCTCCGGAAACATTACAATGAACAAAGCATATTCCAATGAGGAAAAGTAGCCGATCACTGAAGCATAGAGGAAAATAGGTACCAGGTCAACAACAATGGGGGACACAGCAAAGGCTCTGGGACAGAGGTCATGTGGATGGGGACAGAAGGTAGGAAAGACCACAAAGAGGAAACTGTGAAGAGTGAACTGGGAGGTCAACAGGCAGAGACGGGTGTATGAGAGGCCCTCATAGATGTCATCCTGCACTCAGCAGCATAGACAGGGAGGCAGGGGCAGAGTCAATAGACATGGAAATTATTTCACAAGTCAAAGCAATTTGGGCTCCTCCTTCCCAGGGAGCTACAGCCCTGTGGGGTGATGAATGGAAGGTAGGTGCCCTCAGTGGGAATCCCACACACTCAGGACTGTATCCACGTGCCCCATGCCCTTCACAGAGACTTCTGCAGAGCCTTGGGGACAGTGGGGCAGAGATGCAACTGAAGCTCTGCTGTCTGTCCTGCAGGTGCCGACAATATTCCAGCCTCCGCCTGCCCCTCATGTACTCCCATCCCTACAGCCAGATCACCGTGGAAACTGAGTTTGACAACCCCATCTATGAGACTGGGGTAAGTGGTACTGCTATTCTCCGGGAACCCCACCGCCCCCCCCACCCACAGCATCTCTGGTGGGAGGACCATGGGCAGTCCTGCTTCACCCCCACCTACTGAGCAGCATGCTGGGGGAAGCCAGCTCTATTCACCAGTCACAACTGGAGGAGACAGCATTCAAAGGATGGATTCGTATTGATTTGTAGAGAGGGTGGAGTTCCAATTCCTTGAAAATCAGAGTACACACTCCTTAGTCTGCCTGATGCAATGGGAGGTACCAGCATCAGTGGGTGGGATTCCTAGAGCTCCAGATGTTACGGGCTCTACTCTTGTCCATTTCACCTCTATGGTCACAGTGTTGGTGGGAGGTCGGACCTCAGAATGCCACAACACAAGCGCACGCACACATACACACACACAGACACACACACATGCAACAGTGAATGGGCAGAACAGACTTATAGTTAAGGCCAGGGACACAGAGATGTGTGATACCCTGGAAGATTTGGGATCTCACTCTGCCACTCAGGACTTGACCTGTCTGTACCACTCTGTCCTGTAGGAAACAAGAGAGTATGAAGTTTCCATCTAAGAAGAGCTGCCCTGGAAAGGGAGACTTTAGAGACGGACATGAACTGTCAGAACTTCCTTGGACATTCATCAGAGACCTCGTGGTGTTGGGCTGCAGCCCATCTTTTCCTCCACACTTTTGATTCAAAGATTAACTGTTTCTTCGCACTAACTATATTTAAAATTGAAGGCATTGAAATTGGTGAGTTGGGTACATTGGGGCTGCAGCCAAGATCACATGACAGCCTTCATTCCCAAGACAAAGTGGCAAACAGCAGCAGGGTCACAAAACAGCGGTGAGCAGGTCAAGTTGGATCAGCAGCAACAAGCTTGGGCTGTAACCACCCTGCATGATCTTAAGCAGCAGGCTACGTATGGCAGACTTGGTCCAAACAGAAGCCCAGAGTTGTCAGTGTTTCTTACAGTGCTGCCTTCAAGTGGAATTTAGCCTGAGTACTTAAGCCCAATTATTTCTCCTCCAAAACAAAATCTGTTCCTCTTTTCCAATTTTAAAAGTATCTAAAAGGTCGGAACGCATTCTCTCCCTCCCAAGGCCTTCAAAGGCAGCAAAAATTTTCTAAGTATTCCGTGAGCTTGAGTAACACGGATAAGGTGAGAAAAAGACTCCTTTCATAAAAGTTGATAAGCCCCAAGGAGGACCAAAGAGGGATGCATACCAGGTGAGCTGTGTACTGAAACCCATCTCTGCTAGCAGGGTCGCCCTCAGGCCAGGGTCATAAATCCACTGGCAGCTTGGACTAGAGAGTCACAAGGTCTTCTGGGGAGGTAAGAATACCATAACCCAGAAGCCAGGGTTCATTTCTGATTCTCACCTAGCTTCTACATGTCTTGACCTTTGACATAGATGGGACTCAAGTACACATGATATCACCTCCAGCTCTCCTGGTTCTCACATGCTCCTTGGCAGACAAGGTGCTGAGAGTGGCCCCTCCCTGGCCTCTGAGGCTCTAAGTGGGGGAAATGGCATCAGTGTCTAAGCAGATGCCCTGTGAACAGAGCAGAGTGGAAATCATAAGAAAATAAGGCACGAAGCCTGCCTTGAACTTCAGTAAAGACAAAATGTTTCCCAACCGCAGGCATTTCCCAGCCTTCATCTCCAGTGCTGTTATCAGGGTCCTTTGAACCTCCCCAGGCACTCCAGAAGTTTATTTTCTGAGTATAATCATGAAGAAAAGTGCAGGGGTTAGATGCTGGAGGGAACAGAATGTGTGAGGACCACATGGTGACCAGGAGGGGACTTATCTTCCTTCAGGAAAGCTCCTTGCGTGCATATTCCTGACCACTGTGGCTAGGGGCTTCTGGCCACCCTGCCCATCCACCCACAGAGGAACCAGAGGAAAAACTGCAGGCTGTAGGGATCAGGAACCCTTTGGGAGAAAGACCTTGCTTTGAATAATGTGACCTTTCTCCCAAAGGCAGAACCTTTTTGAGATGCTTCCAACCCCAGCCCTGGGTCACCTGTGAACTCCGTCCAGGCCATTTGATTTTAGTTTACTCTATGGCCCTGTGAAAACTAAGTGCTTGCCTTCTGTAAGGTCTGACCATGTGTGAGGCCATTCTAACCTGTTCCCTAAAGCTGACCAGGTCATGCCCAGGTCGTCTCTTGGCTATTGGGGTGGGTAAAAAAAAAATGTTGATTTCTTGTTTGCAGGAGACCAATGTCTTAGTTCTGTCTTAGAGGTACAGTCTTTGTAACCATGTTTTAAAATGTGTTCTAGCCTAGAGTTGGATCATTTGAGCTCACAATGTGCAATGACTGAAAGGACATGCTGGTGTCTATTTTTTTTAAATACTTGACTCTGTATTTGTAACATGTAAAGGTTTGAAACAAACAAACAAAAGAAAGGATGCTACCATGCTGAATATATACAAAGTATCTCATCACGGCCCATCCCTGTCTGTTTTTACAAGATAGAAATTTGAACCCATGGGGGATTAAGTATTTTTTTGGACTGGATACACTCCTGAGCTCTCCCACAAGCCCCTCCCCGTTCTGAAGTCAGTGAGGAAAGGCGTCTACAAAGAGCAGCTTCCAGAATGTGTGCATCCTTTATGCTGATCGATGCAAGCTGTACCTGCTGGTGGTGCCACCTGTACTTTCCTGCGCACAGATCCTCCCTCTTCTGCCTGGAGCTCATCTTCCCCCATAGCTTCCTTCTTGGTAGACTCACTTGGCCGACATCAGTATTCTGACCTCTGAGGGGCCACCCCGACCCGGAGCCTTTGAAACCAGCTCTCTGAAGAATTCACCAACCTCAGGGGACAACTCTGGAAATCTACACACAGCTGTGGAGAAAGAGAAGCATCACAGACAGAAGGGTGGTACCACAGGGACTCTGACGAGCCAATGGGTAGCTTCAGAAACCATAAGCAAAACGACCTGTCCTTTGGGCGTGACCTTTGTGTCTTTGATGAGGCCCAGTGAGATAGCACTCCAGGTTTGGTCTTGTGCATTGCTCAGAATCTGCAGAAATAGGCATCTTCTCAGATGCTTGCTTTTTTCATTTATCATCAAACAGGATTTAAAAACAAAAAAAAAGCAAACTTTCTAAGCTAGAAAAAAAATGAAATGAAATCATTTTCCACTTTGTATATATTGCTGCTAATAAAACAGATGTAAAAGAGTGATGGGTGTGGATTTTGTTCCCAAGGCTCCAGGGTAATATCAAGGGCCGTGCATGTTTCCAGCTTCTGGGGTGAGATAATTCAAGCACTGAGACAGGACTTACCCTCTCTACAATGAATCTAGGCATGGTTGAAGGATGTTTAGAAAAAGATCTGCCTAGGGGATGATTACCATCACAGCCAGTATTCCAGTCTCAGGCAATCTTAACAAGAAAGATCTACCTCTCAAAGCTGTAGGGACTGCATGTTTAACATCAGTGCGCTGGTCTGTTCGGTTGTTGGTGAGGATTCTTGTTCTGGCTTAAAGTGGCCCTTTTAAAATGCAGCCTCCACACAGCTGAGGGGAGTAGAGAGGGATGGGGAAGGACAGAGAAAGGAAAGGGTGCTGGTGCCTAGAAAATCCATCCCAGTAGACCCCAAGGTTCAGGCATGACCTGCTTCCTTCAGTCCCAGAGGCCTCCAGGGCAGGACAGCATCACCTCCATGGCTCTGCAACAGGCTGGTCCCATTCTCCACATTCTCTGACTGTGGGTATCAAAAGAAGAAAGCTAAGTTTATAGACCTGGGCCAGTGTTGTGATTCCGTGGGTAGAAGAAGCCAAGCCTGATGACTGGAGTCTGATTCTGGAAGCCACAAGGTGGGAGAAAACTAACGCTAGCTCCCCTTGGACCTCCTCAGCAAACAGGCACACTAAAAAACTAAGTGTGATTTAATACTTTTTAAAAATTCAATAGGCCAAAATAACTCAAAGTAGTCCATGAGGATAAACCTTTTCCTTTCTGGTAATAATGTATTTGAATACTAGATAATTTTCAACTGTGTTTTCCAAAGAAGATTACAGACCACTTCTAAAGGGGAGGGGAGGGACATGTTCCTGTACTCTAGCATGGAGAGACAGAGGAAGGATTAATAACTCAAGCCTATCCTGGGCTACATAGTAAAGCTGTGTCTCAACGAAACCAAACAAAGTGTTTCCAAAGATTAGGAAGTTTTCAATTCATGTATCTGAACCCAGTAGACTTCCTCAGTAAACATGAATAAAGAAATGTGTTTGTTCCTACATCAGCAATTTCCGTGTGTGGTCTGTTCCTTTGTTGAGACAGGGTTTCAGTGAGCCCAGCCTCGCACTGTGGGCTGTGGTTGGTTTCATTCACATCAATTCTGGGCTTGTTCCCCTTGACACCTTCTGATCAGCAAGTCTCTGTAGGGCTGACTTGAATGAATGAGGCAGACAGCAGTCTAGGACAGTGAGAACCTGGTTTCCTGAAGAGGAAGAAGGCATGGCCACTCCATTCCCGACTCTCTTTCTCTCTACCTTAACACAATCAGATGCCTTGGAGCACAGCAGTCCCTTCGTGGAAGCAACAGCAGAAGTAAGAACAAAGTGGGCAGGAGAGGGAGCCTGCATTCCTCCACAAGCAAGCAAAGATCTGGTGGCAGAGCATGAGCCAGACAGCATGAGGCAGATGCACATTCTGTGTCAAGAGGGCTGCCCTAGGGGAACCTGAACATGGGAAGGCTGGGAGCACTGTCTGCAAAGTTCTACCAGATCTTCAGATTGTTTTCCCCTGTAAACTTTCATCCAGAGTTTCTCTCTCACACTTCTTTGATGCACGTGGATGTGCGCATGTTTGTGTGTGCACTTGTGCATGGAGAGACCAGGGGTTAGCCTCAGTGGTTACCCACCAAACCCCACACACTCCTTTAGACAAGGTCTCTCCTTGACCTGAAGCTCACCAAGCCCCAGGGATCCTCCTGTTTCTCCCTTCCCAGAGCTAAGTATCTCCTGGATAGTCCAGGCTTGCCTGAAACTTATAGCAATTCTCCTACCTCAGCATCCTAAATGCCAGAGTGACAGGTAAGTCACTGCCCATGGCTCAAACTAAGCCACCGTGGCATCCTGTAGAGAGACTTTTTTTTTTTTTTTTTTTTTTTGGGCCTGAGGAGGCATAAGGGTGATGTGGGATGTTTTTCTGTATGCTATGAATATCATTGGTTGATAAAGGAACTGTTTTGGCCTATAGCAAGGTATCTTTGAAGCAGGTAGAAAATCCAAGCACAGATAAAGGGGAAGGAGGGCAGAGTCAGGGAGAAAAGCGATCCAGCTGCTGAAAGAGCAAGATAGAAAAGCACAGGTAGCGACTCTGGCGTCTGTGTCTGGGGTCTGTGTCTGGGGTCTGTGTCTGGGGTCTGTGTCTGGTGTCTGGGGCCTGTGTCTGTCTGGTGTCTGGGGTCTGTGGCATCTGTGTCTGGGGTCTGTCTGGTGTCTGTGTCTGGGGTCTGTCTGGTGTCTGTGTCTGAGGTCTGTCTGGTGTCTGTGTCTGGAGTCTGTGTCTGGGGTCTCTCTGGTGTCTGTGTCTGGGGTCTGTGTCTGGGGTCTCTCTGGTGTCGGGTCTAGGGTCTGTCTGGTGTCTGTGTCTGGGGTCTGTCTGGTGTCTGTGTCTGGGGTCTGTCTGGTGTCTGGGGTCTGTGTCTGCTCTGAGATGTTTCTGAGTTTTCTTAGCCTGGTAGCCCTGCCCATACTTCCTGTTTGCCTTTGGCCAATCAGTTTTTATTAAACCCATAGGCAGGACAAATATTTACATTAAGTAACCTAATACAGGTAAGCCACCAGCCACGTGACAAAACAGATTAATAAAAATAAGTTAAGAGTGGTAGCTAGCAATAAGCCTGAGCTATAGGCTAAACAACATATAATTAATATAAATGTCTAAGTCATTTTAAGAGGATAAGTAGTGACAGGCAGGTCCAAACCACAGAACTAAGCCAGGCCAAAAACTTCTACTACATAACAGAGCTTATTGGAAGTCTCACTATCCAGACATTTAAGCCAGGATTCACAAACCTGCTCTACACATATATGTGTGTCTTAGTTAGAGTTTCTGTTGCTGCAACAAAAACACCATAACCAAAAAGCAAGCTGAGGAAGAAAGGTCTTATTCGGCTTACGTTTCCATATTGCTATTTGTCATCAAAGGACGTCAGGACAGGAACTCAAACAAGCCAGGAACCTGGAGACAGGAGTTGATGCAGAGGCCATGGAGGGGTGCTGATTACTGGCTTGCTCCTCATGGCTTACTCAGCCTGCTTTCTTGTAGAATTCAGGACACCAGCCCAGGAATGGCCCCACCCACCATGGCCTGGACCCTCCCCCATCAATCACTAATTAAGAAAATGTCTTACAGCTGGATCTCATGGAGGCATCTTCTCAAATGAGGCTCCCTCCTCTCAGACGACACTAGTCGGTGTTTCAAGTTAACATATGACAAGCCAGTACCCCGTCTAAGCAGGCATGTCAGTAAGCCCAATTCCATGGAGTATCTGTAGCTGGCACGTGCATGGTGCCAGGCCAAGCCATGGGTGTGACTTAATACCAGCCTCTACTGTCAGCTGCAGGCTCAACCAGCTGAGGCAAAGGAGCTTCTGTATGCAGAGGAGATTGCAGGAGAACATATGGAGAGGACAGCCCAGCAGGGAGGAGCATGGCCAGGCTAAAGCAGAGCCCAGTCAGTGCCCTGCTGCACTGGCAGATATTTAAGGACTATGTGCAGTGAGTGGGGTGCTCTCTCACAGGCCTCCCTGCACAGAGGGAGGTTAAGGTCACAGCGTGCAGAGAGTAATAGCTGCAGTTGGTGTAAATGTGTGATTGCCGAGGCCAGCCTGTGCTATGTGTCACTGGGAATAGGGAAGAAAAACCACTGGACATGGGAGGTGGAAACAAGAGGATTCTGGGAAGCTGGGGGACTGCATGGGCTCAACAGGAAGACCTGGCTAAAGGGGAGGGGAGGGGAGGAAGAGAAGAGAGAAGAGGGAGAGAGAAAGAGACACAGAGAGATAAAGAGATAGAGACAAAGAGGAGGGGGAGAAAGAGAATACGGGAGATATTGAGAGACTTTGATCATGTGGACACGTGTCTGTGAGGAACTGGGAACAGGGCGGGGCCTAGGAGCAGCCCGGGGAATCATGTAGCGGCTAGATGTAGGGGTGCTGCAGGTGATGGGCAGACTCTGGGAAAGGAGGATGGACGGTGGCTGATACTACTACAGTTCATGTTCTGGCTCCTGAACATCCGTTCTACTTACAAAAGCCACCCAGCCAAGGCAGGGACAAGCAGCCCACTCCGAAGGCTTTGTGTGGTACTGTTCTCACACGTTTGTGTCACCAGAGAGTATCACAATGAAATGCAGCCTGGGTGTGCTCAGGAAATCCAGTTAATGATTGTGGAACAGAGTGTCGTGTGGTGGTGCGGAGCTGTAAGCATAGAGCTAGCCCGACCAGTGCCAGGTGCTGTTTCAGGTCTGGCAGGGTGGACCTGTTTCCTCCCGTCCTCTACACTTGTTTGGCTGCTCTTAGGTTAAGGTAGAGGCTCCTCAGGAGAGCCCTGTGTCCATAGCCATAGCTCCAGGCTCCCAGATGCCCCTACTCCTAGCAATGAACACAGCTTGGTTTTCTGACCCAGCAGCTAGCTAGGCAGCACTGGCAAAGCCAAGACAGAGACCCAGGGTGTCACAGTAGGATTTGTAGGAAGAGAAATGGGATCCGAACTCCCAGTCACCCAAGAGTGGGCTTGCCCTGTCCAACCCTCTGGAGTTCCCTGGGCCGTGCACCTACTGGCCTAACCAGCTCCTACTCAGGTACATTAGAAGTATGGAGTATTTCTGTCTACCCCAGGAGGCTCCATGAAAGCTCCAACCTGGGACACTGTGGCTAGGAGGCACCAAGACTCATCTGAGGAAGGTAGATGATGAGCCAGGTGCCTAGCTTGAAGTCTGCTAGGAACAAAGGCCTGAGTCCAGCCTTGTGGTGTCCCAGATGATGCCAGCAGGAGCCTAGATTCCAGAAATGGCTCTACCAGTCACCTCTCCACTTTTAGGCCAAGCCTCCCCATCCCACCCTTCATACTTGAAAACAGGTCACAATGTGTCCACATCTGGAATTAACTAAAACCCAAGCACCTGAGCATAACTGTGAGGGGTTTTCTTGATTTGATCATCCGAAGTAGGAAAACCACCCTAAATGAAGTAACCTGAGGTTGGAAAAGCCACCCTTAATCTGGGCCACACCTTTAATCTGTGCAGCACACACACATACACATACACACACACACACACACACACACACACACACACACACACACACACACACACACACACGGGAAGACGGATGCTTTTGCCCTTTCTTGCTCTCTCACTCTTGATGGCAAGTTCATCTGTCCTGCTGCTGAAGTGGTTCCTTCCACTTCTTCAGAATTCCAACATACGCTAAAGACCAGCTGAGACATCCAGCTTTGGGGACTGAACAACTATTGGATTCTTAAACTGTCCATTGGTGGCTAAACAGGCACTGTTAGATTAGCTGGGCCACAGTGTGTGAGATATTTTATATTTAGTAAAATCAGCCTGGAATATCAGAGAACAGAATCACCACAATCAAGCCATGAGGGTCAGAGAGTGGTGATCCATGCCTTTAATCCCATCACTAGGGAGACAGAGATCTTTCTGTATTTCTGTGAGTTCAAGGCCTAACAATCAAACAGTAGTAGCTCACATCTTTAGTCTTAACTCTAGGATTTTGGACAGGAAGTGAAATGTCTAGAAGGGGAAGATATATAAGGAGGAGGAAGCAGAAACTTAGGCATTCTGTGGAAGTGACCAGTCAGGCTGGGGACTCTTAAAGATAGCATTTTACCCTGTTCGACCTGAGAAGTTGGCTGGGTGAGAATTGACTGTGGTCTGTTTCCTCTCTCTGACATTCCAGCTTTTCCCCCAATATCTGGCTCTGGGTTTTCATTAAATACCAACTAGAATTTGTGCAATATCACAGCTTGTAAACCATTCTAAGAAATAACCTCATTGTGTGTGTGTGTGTGTGTCTTCTCTCAGTTCTGTTGTTCTAGAAAACCCCGACTTGTACCTCACTTTTCTCTACACTTTCCCTGTGGGGTGCTGGCTGTTTTCTGTGGATAATGACATCTGATGAAATGGATTCTATCCAATGAAGCAGAATTTTGTCTGGAGAGGTGGCAGGCTGCCTTTCAGTCTTGGCAGAGAAAAAGAAACCAAGGTCATTGCTATCTCTACCTTCTCATGAATGAGGCCCAGTTTATAAACTGAACATATATATTTAATATATATACATATATAGAACAAGGAAGATATATATAAAGACAGACAAGATGAGATGAGACAGAGATAAAGGTACAGCTAGAGACAGATGTGCTCAGAAATCATAGATATGGATGTGCGTGGTTGCCATGGATTCCTGGCTCTTATAATGTTTTACTCACAGAGACTCACTTCTAGTCCAAAAGATGTTTAATTTAACTTCTAGACCTGTCTCAAGAAAAAAAAGTCAGGAAGAGAGTTGAGGGTGAGGGTCAGTCAAGAGCACACATCTATGTTCAGTCCCTGGAAAAATCTAACTTCTGAGATTCCCTCAGGGAGACAGAGTGGAAAGCCAAGCATCAGGCCTGCCATACAGGGAAACTGCCTTTCAGATCCTCTGTGTCCCTCTCTGCCCTGACTCTCATTTCCTAAGACTCATCCCAATCTCTCCTCTTCCTAAAGCAAAACAACAAAAATGCAAGATGCATATGATTTAAAAAAAAATAATCAAAAAGCATGTAAGGCTTCAATGCCCCTTTAACTCTGGGGTACCTAGCTATGGTTTTGAAGTACCTGTTCATAATTCAGGAATACCTGGCCATGGTTCTAGGGTGTCTGGATACAGTTTGAGAGCACATGACCATGACACTGGGATATCTGGTCATATTTCTGGGATACTTGGCCACTGTGGAGACAAAGAGTCAACTATTGACCCAGATGTGCATCATGACTCAAGCTGGGCCAGGGGGGAAAGATGGAATTTGAAACCGGAAACAATGTTGTTGGGAATTAAAACTCTGTAAGACCCCTTCACCTAGTCAATATGGCTGTCATCAATAAACCTACAGCAAATGTGAGAAAAGATGTGGAGATAGAGAGAAAAACCCTTATTCACTGTGTAGGAGTGTAAATTAGTAAAGACATAGTGGAAATCAGTCTAGAGGTTAATCAAAAAATTAAAAATGGAACTATGAAATGACCTGGCTATTTCACTCCTGGGTATATACTCAGAGAACTCCATATTCTTCTTAGAATTATATGCATCTCATGTTTATTGCTTCTCTATTCACTGGAACAAAGAATTTGAACCAACCGAGTTATCAGCAAATGGATGGATAATGAAAAATTGGTGTGTATGCATAGAATAGAATCGTATTCAGCTTCAAAGAAAAAAAGAAATAAAATTTGCAGGAAAATGGACTGGCTTAGAATGTATGCTATTAAGTGAGGTCACACAATGTCAGAAAGAAATAATCCACCAGTTGTCTCTTAGGTGTGGAGTCTAGGCAATAATATATGTATTATGTAAACAAATGTACATGTGGGTGCAGTATAACATACAGACAAGAAAGGCTGACAAACGGGGTGAGGCTGGACTGAATGTCGGCAATAGACATGAGTCATGAAAGGGGGTACAGAGCTAATTGCTCAGCTCTAAATCTGCTGTGAATTTTGCGTTTTTGGTAGTGGGTAAGTGTATAAGAACATATTCTTTAATGGCAGCAGAACATGCAGAGGAGTACCCCACAGCTTCCTCCCTGTGTAGCCACTCTAACTACAGATGGGTTGGTTCCAGGAGTTGTATAATCTTTAGACCAGGTTAATTTCAGTGTGTGCTTGTTTTTATTTGCAACTTTTCATAATAAAGTTTAAAATAATTTTTTTAAAGATTTATTTATTTATTATGCATACAGTTTTACAGAAGAGGGCACCAGACCTCTTCATAGATGGTTGTGAGCCACCATGTGGTTTTTGCTGGGAATTGAACTCAGGTCCTCTGAAAGAACAGTCAGTGCTCTTAACCTCTGAGCCATCTCTCCAGCCCCTTAAAATAATTTTTTAAAAATATTCTAAATAGGGATGTCAACTTGAGCTGGCTGTGCCGTTAGTTGCATGTGTGCAGTTAGCTGTTAGTATGAAGGTCAAAGGTCAGTCTGCAACTAACGGTCTGTTACTTGATGGGTCCCAGAGATCAAACTCTAGTCATAAGGCTGGGCAGCAAGCACCTTCTCCACCCACTGAGACAGCTGTCTCCCCTATGCTACATGTTGTTTAGCAGCAGACCCTGGACTCTTCTTGAGATCCACTCACAATGCTGCAGCCTGTAGACATGACCCTGCCTGCTACACACCAGAAAAGAACACCAGGCCTGGAGAGGGCACCAGATCTCATTATAGATGGTCATGAGGCACCATGTGGATGCTGAGATATGAGCCCAGGTCCTCTGGAAGAGCAGCCAGTGCTCTTAACCTCCGAGCCATCTCTCCAGCCTCCCTGCCTGGTGTACTTCAATGAGGGTAAAGCCCATGCTGTGTTCTTGCCACAACAAAGGTTTTAATCACAAAGAAAAATAAAAGTGTAATCTATCCTGTATCTAAGCACAGTCCAGTGTGTGAGTCCCAGTAACTTTCCATTTTGCTTTACTATATGTGAAACACAGAGATGTTTTAAATGTCACTTTCTGGCCAGGCTGCATGGTATAGAGCTGCAATCCCAGCATCTAGGAAGCTGAGGCAGGAGAATTGCAAGCAGTAAGTCAACCTGAACTATGTAGGAAGTCTGAAAGAGCTATGCAGAGATTGTAATGCTTCAATCATGTAGGACCAGTCTAAAAGGCAGGAAGTACCCTTTTCCCCTCCACATCTGATAGCACCAGAGACCCCGTGTAGCTGAAGAAACTGGGATGTGCCTTGCCTCCTCTTCATCCAGTCATACTGATAACTAATGGCAGCTGATGTGGGTTCAGTGGGCTGGGACAAAGTCTTAGCTCTCAGTGAGTTTAACTTGGGGTACAATGCTCTTGGGGTAATCAACAACCAGCAGAGCCACCTCAAGCCAGTGGCTTACCTGTCATTGGCACACACTCAAGAAGAATAAGGAAACAGGAATTCAGAGCAAATGTAGATCCGGTTTTTGTTTATTTGCTTGTTGTTTTTTAAGGGAGGAAGAACTCTCCAGAGTGGGCCTCTGAGGGAGAAATTCCACGGCATGGTCTGCCCAGCAGCCATGGTGAATTTTAGGGTGGGAACTGGACAGAGACTGAGGTAAGCCTGTGCAGCTGCAGCTAGTGTCCAGTTATGGTCACTGCACACTTTTATAGGTAGATCGCATGCCTGTGAATGGACCAGGAATCTTCATCAGCATTCCAGGGCTAAGAAAAACACATGCTCTGTTCTCCCACACACATGCAAATATGTAAAAACCACAAACTCCTAAAGCAATGAGTCCAGCCTGAAATTTGCTATGAAACAAACCTCAGGCTGCTAAGAATCTGTCCCACCAGAAACAAACCTTCCCAGCTAGGAAATGCCAGCCAGGGAAGAAATCACTCCCACCTAGCCGGCTCCACCACGCTGCTCCACAATCACAGGAATAATACAGGTGTCAGTCGCCACACCTGATCTACTGGTGGCTCCAAAGCTGAAGACATTTGAAACAGTGACTTGAAGGTACGTGATGGCTCATAGGCTCCAAATGCTAGGGCTAGGGTTGGGGTTGGGGTTTTGTCTTCATTCCACTTCTCTTTTTGGAGAAGGTCAAGTAGACAGTGTCATCGGAAGCCCCAGAACACATTCCTTCCACCATCCACTTTAACTAACAGACTGACATGCATTCCCGGGTGGCAGTTCCTTTGCACTGAACCTGCCACCGCCTCTTCAAAAACACTGCTGGTTTCCACGGAAACGAAAAAGCACTCTTGCTGGAAGAGCTGCTGGGAATTGCAAATTAAGATGCCCCAAACTACCCCTGCAGCACATTTCTAAACCCTGATTCGGAGGAGAAACAGTAGCTCAGGTTTGCACTGGAGATGGGGTGGGGGTGGACTGGGGTAGGGAATTGGGGGTAGAGCATTTAAAAAAAAGAGAGAGAGAGAGAAGAAAAGAAAAAAGACTGAGACCCTTTGTTTCCAGACCCTAACACCCTGTCTGATCCCATCACACTTCCTCCATCCCAGCAACCTGACTGGATTGCTTTCCTTTTCAAAATGGTCTCCCAGGAGATGCAAAGAAAGTGGACCTGGGATGCTTGGGCTCCTGGCATTAGGGTCTAACTTGCTGATTATAAAGCTCATATTTTGACAAGCCAACACAGGTCAGAATGTGCCCGTAGGCACCATGCCAACCCAGAGTCCTCCACTGCTGATCTCCCTCCTCCTTCCCAAGCCGAGAAAGAGCTGCCTGCACAGAGGTGATTATATTTCTGTCCTCAAAATCCGCTATGTGAGACAAGAATGCAAAATGAAAGGGAAGGACTTGTTCTAACAGCCGCCGGGACGGCGCATCACAAGAAGGGATTTTAAAAGACAACCAAAGACTCTTGGTTTTTTTTTTTAAAGTACTTTGAAAAAGTACTTAGAGCAAAGCTATAGAGCAAAGCTAGGCATGAGGACACTGCGTGTAATCGCAGCACTTGGGAGGCAGAGGTGGGTGGAACAGGAGATGAGGATAGCATAGCTCAGACTACAAGAGACCCTGACTCAAAACAAGGTAGCTAGACAAAGTGAAATTATTCACCCCTCTTTTTTCCTGTTATGAAGTCCAAGCTTGGTGGCTGGTGGTTTTTCTTGACTAGGATGGCTTTGTGGGTAAAGTGCTTGCAGTATACACATGCATGAGGGCCTGACTTCAATCCCCAGCACCCTGTAAAAAGCCATGCTCGGCACCAGCCTCTTGTAATTCTAGCTAAAGTGAAAGACAGACTGGAGGGCAGCTGGGGATTGCTAGTGAGAGACCAATTCAAGAAACAGGTGAAAGGTGTCTGAGGAAAAACATAAAAATTGTTTTCTGACCTCCACATGCTCACAAGTGCACACACACACACACACACACACACACACACACTTCTCAAAAATACTTGTGGGTCTTTGCCACTTCATTTTTCCCATGATTAAAGTCATCAATGACACATCTTTCAAACACTGCAGTTTCGGCCCTCCCTCTAGCTGCTCAGGAGAGAAACTGGGATTACCTTTGTTTGGACCCCTCTATTCACTGTCTTCATTTCTTTCCCATTGCTATTCTGAAAGCTTCTAGGGGAGCTACTTCATGAAGGCTGGGTAACAAGCAAGGAAATGGGAGGTTGAGCCACGGTGACTGCTATGGGCTTAAGGCTAGCCTGGGTAACAGAGTAAGCTCCAGCCTAGCCTGGACTATAGAGTGAGACCCTATTTCAAGGGTTTTGTTTTTATTTGGAACACAGTCCAGGAGGTGCAGAGTCTGAGGACCTGCTAATGGTCTTCATGCTGGCAGGGTCCCAAGATGGCACAGAATATTGTGTGGCAAGAAACAGCAGGTCCATGCATGTCTGTTCTCTCTCCCTCTCCCTCTAAAGCCACCATAAAGCAATCACACGGGTTCACCCTGGTGACCTTGCCCAATCATAATCATCTCTTAGAGGCTACATCCCTGATTTCTTTTTATCACTCAGTGCCTAACAGTAGGGACCAGACTTCAGCATGAGTTCAAAGGACAAGCTGTAGCCTCCTCCAACCACTGTAACCTGTTCATCTATATTCTGAACATTTTTTCAAGTTGTTTTTTTTAACTTTATTTATTTTTATTTATTTGCCTTGGTGTTTGCCTGGAACTGGGAACTGGAACTACAGACAGTTGTGAGCTGCCATGTGGGTGCTGGGAATTGAACTCAGGTCCTCTGGAAGAACAATCAATGCTCTTAACCTCTGAGCCATCTCTCCAGCGCCTTTTCAAGTTTTGTCTTTTCCAGGATCGCAACCACTGTCCTATGAAGATGCTATTTCCCTCTTGCAGTAGCCGCCTAAGTCAACACTTCTGCTCCATGAACATGCCGTCCTCATGGTGACCCAAAGTGGAGTTTGCCTGTTCATGGGTAGATTAAAGGTTCAGCCACAATGGGACTGTGGTCTGGCAGACTTGTCACTGACATGGGACTCAGGGATAAAAATCTAAACTGCATGTAACACAAGGGCCTTGAATGGTGAGTTGGCTGTTGAAATGCAATGTCATAAGAAGCTCCAGCTGTCCCAGTTGGAAGTCTTCATAAATACAGTCACTATGGCCACAAGGAATGTGTGTGAGAAAGATGATCACTAGGGAGACAATGGAGTTAAATTTGGGCGCAGCAAATGAGGGAACACGGCTGTACTTGGTATCTCATATTCAAAGCAAGGAGTCCGGAGAAATGTGGTCCATCAAGAGAGAAAGAAAAGACAAAAGCACCATTTGGTTTAGGGCATGGACAGAAATACTACAAAAGTTGTTTAAAAGCATTTTAGTAAGAGAATTACCTACTACAACACATTTGCATGGGCATGTACATATCACCACCACCAACAATAACACCATCACTACTACCATCAACCACCATACGGCCATTATCACAACTGCCCTCACTCTATCTCCACCCTCCACACTGCTCAGCCCTACAAGCAGCTCCAGGAGCTCCCACCAGTGCTTGATCATCAGAGACAGACCTGGAGCCTCAAGCCTCTCCACAGATCTGAAGAGTCAGGGCCATCTGTCCTGTCAGCGTGTGTTTTAAATTTCAGGAAGTCATCAGAGACAGAAATGTGGCTTTCCTGTCACTCTCCTGACAAGCCCACCCCTCCGTGCAATGGAAACATTGACTGTGGGCACACATTTCCTGAAGCCAGCTAGCAAATGCTTTTAGGGACAGCTGATGTTGGGGGGGGAGAGAAAATAAGAGCAGAGAATGCAGAGACAGTCATAAAATGATAGGAAATTCCTCCTTCCTATGACATGTCTCTGACAAGCTGCTGTCAGGATTGCCCTGGTCACCACGTTCACGTTCCAGGCACTTGCTTAGGGCCCAGCTGTGGCTGCTAACAGGCCACTGGGTTAAGCTCTCTAGCAACGCAACTGGTACAACTGCGGGAATTCGTGTGGGGAGGTGCATCTGACACAGCGCAGACACATTAGCTAAAGGACATTGGCGAACAAAGTTGGATATTTAGTCATATTCTGGAAGGCTTGGGCAAGAGAAAGGAATGGCTATGGGGTGGGTAACTCTTCCCTTTCATAGGTCATCCTGGGCAGCTTTGAAAAGGCTCCAGGTGTGGTGCTCTGACCTCAGAGCCTAGAGGGTTCCCAGTGGTTCAGAGGTAAACTGGGAGAAGTCCACACCAAAGGGAGGCATTGGGAAGCCACTAGTTCTGTACATCAAGCTACATAGTTCTCGATGTGACCCTCAAGACTTTTGCACTGACCACATGAGCTGTGGCTTATAGACACCAGCCCTGTCCTGGAGGCTTTGGGCCCAGCTATGCTGGTGGTTTGGGAGGGGGGTTGGGTTTTTCTTGGGGGAGGTTAGAGTTGTCTAGACTGGCTTGGAGGCAAGCTTGAGGGAAACTTCTTGATTACTGACCCAGGTGGTTGTAGATGGGATCATCCCTGGGCAAGTAGTCTGGGGTAGTTAAAAAAACAGGCTGAGCAAACTGTCAGGAGCAAGCCAGGAACTGCTGTTCCTCCTCGGTGTCTGCTTCAGTTTTTGCCTCCAGATTCCTTCTGAGGTTTGAGATAGGGGCTCATTATGTGGCCCTGAATGACCTCTCTGTGTAGACCAGGCTAGCCTCCACCTCATTGAGATTCACCTGCCTTTGTCTCCCAAGTGCTGAGATTAAGGGCATGACCAGCACACTCCCACCCCATCCAATTGTTCCCTCAATGGGGGACTGGGACCCAAATGAATGAAATCTATTCTTCTCCAAGCTGTTTTTGGCTGTGGTGTTTTTCACAGCAATAAAAGGCCAACCTATGACAATATTCAGCATTGGGACCATGGCGTCTCATTTCAATGTAGTCCTGGTGAATCTGGGACACTCTGAATTTAAGAACCCTGGCAGACCTTTTCCCCAGAACTTACCACTCACAGCTGTCCCTGCCGTGGTGTCCTGTATCTAATTATTTATTCGAAATGATCTCCCAAGCCTGACCTTTCACACCAAACTCTGGTTCCAGGCTCTGAAGACGGGAAGGGGAGGACAAAAGGAACAAAATCCATCTCCTTGGAGTCTATGAATCAAAAAAAATTGTTCTAATTCGCTTTGACTGTCAACTAAACACAGCCTAGAGTCACTTGGGAATAAAGTCTCAGGTGAGGGATAGTCCACATCAAACTGGATCATGTGCATGTCTACAGAGCAGTGTGTTGGATGTTATCAATGCAGGAGGACCCAGCCCACTGTGGGCAGCACCATTCCCTAGGCTGGTAATCCTGGGCTGTATAAGAAAATGAGCTAAGTCTGAGCCTCAGAAAGCCAGCAAGCAGCATCTGCCATGGTTTCTGCTTCAAGTTTTTGCTTGAGTTCCTGCTTTGATGACCTGTGACCTGGAAGTGCAAGCCAAACAAAGGCTCCCATCTCTGAGTTGCTTTTATCTCAGCAACGGAATGAACCTAGAACACAGGCAGTAAGCAAGTGTGTAGACAAAGCATGCAATCTGTTGATGAGCAGTGTGGGGAGCCCAGGCGAAGTGAGTGAGCCTTAGGGCTTGGATGTCAGGTGTCCCTTCAAAGACTTGTGCTGGCCTCAGCTGCAGGGTCCCATCGCTGAGCTGTGATTGGATCTGAAGGCTTGGCCTTTCCTCAGTGATGGATTGGTAATTTGACAGCACTATTGACCGTGATGGAAATCAGGAGGTGGGATGAAGCTGGAGGATGTGGGTGACTGAAGGAGGGTCTGCCTCTCCCCTGTCTTCCTCTCTCCCCTGTCCCTCTTTCCCTTCCTCCATCCTGGCTACCAAGAGTCACCACGCCCTTCAGACACACTGTTCTACTTCACACACTGTGCAGCCAACCATCTTAAATAGAAACTCCTGAAACCATGAGCCAAACTCAACCATGCCTCCTCTAGGTTGTCTGTCTCCAGTGCCATTGTCATAGTGACCAAGGGGGTACAGCGGGGTCCCAAAGCATCATAGAACACTAGTGTGTATCCAAGGTTGAGAAGGTCCCTCTGATGTGCCATTAAGGAAGAGTCTGGGCTGGAGAGATGGCTCAGCGGTTAAGAGCGTTGACTGCTTTTCCAGAGGATCTGAGTTCGATTCCCAGCATCCACATGGCATTTAACAACTGTCTGTAATTCCAAGATCTGACACCTTTACACAGTTATACATGCAGGTAAAACACCAATTCACATAGAATGAAATAAATAAATATTTAAGGAAGGGTCAGATGATTTTAAATCATCCAAGGCCACCGCTACTTTGTCCACTGACCCTTTCCTCCCCAACCCCTCTGGATTCACTCACCTACTAGCACTGATTTGAGACCTCCTGCCAGTGGCTGTCTCCCATAGTCCCTGCCAAGCTCCACTTAGGATGCTGGTTTGTATTCTCTGTGCTTCTTAGTAGTTCTGTGGTTTTTCACACTCCCTTCCTGATCCCATGAGTCTATTCTGTGCTCCCCATTCCATAATCACCCCATTGCCCTTCCAATCCATCGTTGTACATGTACAACTTCCCAAACAAAAAGATCACACAAATTCAACACCTTTGTGGCTGGTGTGTATGTTGTGTGTTTGTATGTGTATGTATATGGTGTGTGTGTGTGTAGGTATGTGTATGCATATGGTGTTGGGGGGAGGTGTGTGGTATGTGTGTGGGGGTGTGGTGTGTGTATGTATGTGTATGTATGTGTATGCATATGGTGTGTGTATGTATGTGTATGCATATAGTGTGTGTGTGTGTGTGTTTGTGTGTGTGGTGTGGTGTGTGTATTCATGCTGTGCATGCCTTCCTTGCCTTCCTCAATCACTTCTCCAGTTTAACATTTAGTTTTTTAAGTTATTATTATTAACTATTGTTATCATTATTAAATGTTTGTGTTAGGTTGGGGGTGTGAGAGTGTGAGCATACCACAGCATGGGTGTGGAGGTCAGAGACAGACTTTCAGGAGCTGGTTCTCTCCTTCCCCTGTGGGATCTGGGATTGAATTTAGTCATTCTGCTTGTATAGCCTTTACCCACTGAGCCATCCTGCCAGTCAGAGAGGGTCTGGAGCTCAGTGATTCATCTAGATTGGGCTGGCCAATGATAACTGTGGCATTTTCTATGATGCTTGGCAGAAGGTCTGGCAAGGGCTTGGCGATGGTGGCACCCAGGGGGATGGGAGTGGACTGAGATCTGTGGGTGACAGTGAAGCTCTTCCGTTTACAAACTAGCAGTTAAGCCAGATCCTGAATGGTGAAGGATGACTTCAGGGAAATGCAAAATGAGAGTGCCCTGTGGCTAAGGAGGCTGAGGACACAAACTAAATGCTCATTCACCTTCAGATAGAGCATGTGCTAGAGATCTGCCTGGGTCACCTCATCAAAAAGGACACTGCTCCTAGGGAGCAATGGGCCCATTGCTACAGATAAAACACTGACACCCACTGAGCCATGTCTAAGGCCCCATCGGCAGTGATGGATAGAAACGGGATCCGTTCATTCATGTTAATCTAAAGCTCCTTGCATTATTCTGCCAAGTATAGTCAGTATTTGCAAAGAAGAAAGAAAAGCACTGAACAGTACAAGCTCCCAGAGACAGGAAGAAGCACGGTCCCTTTGCCTGCTGTGCACTCAATGGACAAAGTCTGAACCCCATAGCCTTTCAAACTCATCAGCCAATGGGTCTGTAGCAATCATATCATTCCCCAAGTACCCTGACTCTGCCACCAAATCAGTCAGGGTAGTCAGGGAGTCAGGCAGAGCTGATAAATTACTACCGGAGAAAGTGAGGATGCTGGCAGAGAAGCCACCAGAAGGAAGATCATGTACAAAAAGATGAGAAAGATGACCCTGAGACATCCATCCATTCTCTCTAGGCCTCAACAAACTCCCAGGGATGGGAAAGCCAAATTAATCAATGAGAAATGCAAGAAGATATCTCTATATAGCGATCCTGCTTTCATTTCCAGGGGCTCAGCTTAGTATATCAATCTCAGTGACTCCCGGCATGGCCTGATGACACTCACCTCTCTAGGAATGTGGCTGGTCACCAGGAGACTGAGTAACTCTTTTCCTTGGACTTCATTGTTTCTTTCTCCCTGGATACCAGGAAATTCTGCATACTTTCAGCATGCCAAGTCAGCTGGCCAGGCAAGGTGGCTATAGGGCCCAGGCTCCTCCCTCAGAATAACAGCAGCTGTGGCAGGAGAGAGGTACTCCAGGCAGGTGCTCCAGCCTGGCCCTAGACTGCAGAAGCATTGGTTTAGATGTGTACTGAGTGAGTCATGCATGCCCCAGGCAACTTTTCACAAGCATTGCAGATTCCAGTAGCAGCCGATCAGGGACACATCTCCAGGGACAGCCATCCACTAGAAGGTGCCTCTTACTCCATCTAGGCTGTGCTAATTCAGCACCTGGACATCTTTGCTTCTGAAGTAACGCTGAAAGTTTGCCCTTGCTCTGGACCCCAGGATTTCTGAAACCCAGACATCTTGCTGGCCAGAAGTCAAAGGACTTGAGCAATAGTTGAATAGACCCACAAGACACCAAAGCCAGCTTCTCGTGTCTCAAACAGAAATCCTATATTCTTGATCTGTGTCCCTGATGCTGAGCTGATAACTTCCTCTCAATTCTCCTTACTGTCCCGATGTCCCAGAAGGTTCACCACGAGGACTCCAACAGTGAGTGCTCTCCTCTTTAGCATTCGGTTGGGACACTGGAAGAATGAGACCCCTGAGCAGGTGGTCCTGGAGTGTATCAGAAAGCAAATTAGCAAGCCAGTAAGCAGTGTTTCTCCTTGGTTTCTACCTCATGTTCCTGCCTTGACTTCCTACTCTGACACCACCCCC
>PVIH01002381.1:0-113910 GCA_004025045.1 Sigmodon hispidus | reverse complement strand
TTCAGCCTTGATGAGAGAAGCATCTCTGCACCATGAGCAGCAGCCGATGCTGAGATGCAGAGTGGCCAATGTGCTGAGAGTAAAGGTGTTCGTCCCTAAGTCGGACATCCACATCAACCCCCCAAGCACCATCATCAAGGATGGGAAACATCCCGGAAAAGGAGACAGAAAGAATGTCTGAGTCAGGGTGGGAAGAAGGACTGTGAAACAGTGTCTTCTGGACACGGCATGGCCATTGCACTCAGAGACTCACTCACAGCAGCTGTGGCTATCTACATGATCAAATCAGCCAGCATTCCAGCACAAAGTGGTAGCTGACCTCCAGGCCACACCCCTTTCTGACCTCCAGGCCACACCCCTTGTTGAGCTATTGACTTCAGTCCTTTCTGACCTCCAGGTCTCATCCCTTTCTTAGCTATTGGCGTGGGGCGGGGGGTGAGAACTATTCTTTTTTTGAAGCTGTGGCCATGAGTGCATTTCTACAATCCAGTGAGTGCCCCACATCCATGAACATCACTAACTGCACTTAGTAGATTGTATATATATATATATATATATATATATATATATATATATATATGGCAGTAGTGGTACAGGTCTTTAATTCTAGCACTTGGGAGGCAAAGACAGGCTGATGTAAACAAACATTTCCTGCTCGGACTGCCCAGTCCCAAATAAACACACAGAGGCTTATATGAATTATAAGTGCTCAGCCAATAGCTCAGACTTATTACTAATTAACTCTTACATTTTAAGTCAACCCATATGCCTTATTTATGCTGTCATGTGGTGGTACCTTTATTAACATGGCAGACTCATCTCCTGCTTCCTCTGCATCTGGTTGGCAACTTCTGACTCAGACTCTCTCCTTCACATTATGCTCAGTTTGGCTGCCCTGCCTATACTTTCTTCCCAGCTACTAGCCAATCAGAGTTTTATTAAGCCAATTCAAGTAACAAATCTTTACAATGTACAAGAGGATTATTCCATAGCATTTCCTCCCTTTTGTCTAATTAAAAATGAAGGTTTCAACTTTAACATAGTAATATTACATATAACAAAAACAATTATTAAGAATTACAGTAACAATATCCAATTCATTTGCACTTGGCAAAGTTAGAAGGAATAATTATCTATATTATCTTAGTGAGTCTAAAGTTTTGTATCTAATTTAATTTTTGTTATAACTAGAGACAACTATAATTATAACTATTTATATTCAACTCCATCAAACACTTGAGAAGAACATAATATTACCTGAATAAATAATAAGGAGAAAACAAGCAACTTCCAAAACCAAGAAATGACAGAACCATCTGGCTACCTGAATAGTCACCTAAGGTTTCTTTTCAAGGTTGGAGTGTCCATCTTCAGCCTACAAGGATATCTGACAGACTTTTCTGTGAAGCAAGACTTTTGAAAGATTGCCTTGCCTTATCTAGGAAAGGTTTGGCAGGCACTTTTTTGGTGTCCTGCTTGTCCAATTTGGACAGCATACTGTCAGCAGTCAAGGAAAGGGCAATTTCTTGCCCAGTGGCTAACTTTTACCATGAAGATAGTAAACTCCATATGGAATTTCATCAACGCCCATCATCTTCTCTGAAGCAGACTGGTGTGTACCAAGTATAGACATGTCTCATTGTCATAAAAAAGAACCTTATATTACGAAAACATCTTAAATGCCATATTCTGTAGACTCTGAAGTGTTTGAAGATCATCTGTCTATCTAAAATATATCTCTGTTTGACCTTGAAAACATGCCTAACCTGACTACACGTGTGATTGTAATAGGTGACTAATAACCTGATTTTCTTTATTATCCTAAATAGTTCATAATAATAAGTTTCAAGGACTAGAAATTTACATTACATTGTTAAATGAGCTATATAGGTACAATACCTTACACAAGAGTAAAAACATAGGTACAGTAGGTTCTAACAAAAATAACCTTAAATTTGTATTGATATACAACAATATCTTAAACAAGAGTAGAAACATATATCGGTATAAAAATAACCTCAGATACTGTATCAATATATAAAACTTCATAACAATGTAAAATATTTAGACTATTAGTTTTTTTGTTTAAAGGTAGATTCAATAATATATCCTTTTATCCTATTTTTATACCCCCCCTTTTTCTTCTTAGAGCAAGATCCCTGGATATAATCTTTGTTCAGCTTTTTTCCTGATCATTACCAATAACAACTTGTAGCCAGTCCCATAAACAATGACATATATCCAAAATGCACTGAACAATCAAAAAACCCACTTCATCTCTTGCAAATGTGGGCATTGTATTTTTTTTTAAACTTTATTATTTATTTACTTATTTGCCTTGGTGTTTGCCTGGAACTGGAACTACAGACAGTTGTTAGCTGCCATGTGGGTGCTGGGAATCGAACTCGGGTCCTCTGGAAGAGCAGAGGGTGCTCTTAACCGCTGAGCCATCTCTCTAGCCCGGGCATTATATTCTTAAAATTACTTCCTGCTCTCTGAGTTTGATGACATCTTCAGAGGACCCTGAAACAAAATTGAGATAATTTTCAAGTCCTTGGGGAGTTATCTCTCCCATTCATTGTCTGTGTAATGGGAAAATGCAGGCCTTATGTCAAATCTTGGTTAGAGATCATCTCTACCAGCAGCCTTAAAGCTGTTCTAGATGCTGAACTCAGAGGAAACTCCAACAGAGGCCCTCTGAAACATTGGCTCATCTGGGCTAACTGTTCCTATTGGAGATTTTTCAGGGGTCTTCATTAATTAAACCTGATTTTTCTTAATCTGGAATGAATCCACAGCCTCTAATTTCCTATGGAAATAAAAGCAGAACCTTTTTCCCAAACTAACATATCTTTTGACTTAAATTTTGAAATTAAGCTATTTAAAAAATTGGTTGTTTTAATCTAACAACTTTAATAATTAAATGTCTCAGCAGTTATCATTTGTTCATTAGCCATCAAAATTTTAAAGACAACATAAAAGAAACCCAGTATCCAGACTCTGTGTATTTTCCACTTTTACATGGCTGTTTGTGGTTTTTATTTTTATTTTTTTTATTTTTTTAAAAAAAAACACTTTTTTTTATTTATTTATTTCTCTTGGTGCTTGCCTGGAACTGGAACTACAGACAGTTGTTAGCTGCCATGTGGGTGCTGGGAATCGAACCCGGGTCCTCTGGAAGAGCAGACGGTGCTCTTAACTGCTGAGCCATCTCTCCAGCCCTTGTGTTTTTTATTACACTATTCTTTTTTAAAAAAACTTTGTCTACCCTTTTACTTTTCTCTCCCCAGAATACATATATTTTTAACACTGTAAAATGTTTAGATTTTTTTTTATCTTCTGAATCTGTCTTTACTGTATATCTTAATCTTTTCCTGACCACCTAAACCTTTAAACGTCTAAGCAGCAGCTTTGGCGGCTGATTCTAGCCCATGCCTTTGTTCCCTGAGTGCCTAGCTTCATGGTGAAGGTACTGGCTGGAGCCACGTTTACCACTCCAACTCTGAGAAGTTTCTGAGTCACATTGCCACCAAGCAGCATGCCACTGCTGCTCATAAACCCCATTTAAGTATTTAGTAGCAGGGCCTCTTTAAAAAGCTGTTTAGTTTTTGCTGCTAGCATTTGAGTCAGAAAGTTCCTCTTAAAGGAGCCATGTCTTTGCTTGCTGGCAGCAAACAGAGCCTACCTCCAAAAAAGAGGAGTCAGCATGAAGCTGAGTTTGACTCTGTTTTTGTGTGTTTAGAAATCTTTTTAAAGCTTTTTCAGGCTTCATGTGAAAATTCTTGCCCCACACTGGGTGCCATATGTAAATGGATGTTTTCTGTTTCAACCTCCCAGTCACAAATAAACACACGAGGTTTATATGAATTATAAATGCTCAACCAATAGCTAAGGCTTGTTACTAACTAACTCTTACACTTTAAGTTAACTCATATTCCTTATTTATGCTTTGTCATGTAGTGGTACCTTTATTGGCATAATGTGTTCATCTCCTGCCCCCCTTCATCCGGCTGGCAACTCCTGACATCATCCTTCTCCTTCCCATCATCCATTTGGTCACCCTGCCTGTACTTCCTGCCCAGCTACTAGCTAATCAGTGTTTTATTAAGCCAATACAAGTGACAAATTTTTATAGTATGCAAAAGGATTATGCCACAGGAGAGAGATCTCTTTGAATTTGAAGGCAGCCTGGTCCACAGAGCTATTAGCAAGACAGCTAGGGCTGTTATACAGAGAAACCCTGCCTTGAAGAAGCAAAACAAAAACAAACAACCCCCCAAAAAAATTGGAAAAAGGATATTTGAGGGAAGTTGGGAGGGGAAAATGGAGTTAGGTATAATCGTATTTTAGTATACATGTATGAAATTCTCAAAAATAAAAGAAAATTAAAGTGGAGATAATAGTAAAAAAAAGACACCCAAAGTCAGCCTCTAGCCACACTATACACACACACACACACACACACACACACACACACACACACACACACACACACGTAAACACATACCGCACCACATAGACACACACCACACATGCTATGTCATATACACACACACACATACACAAGTGCAGCATGAATTCGGGTTGTAAAGAAAGAGACTCAGAGCCAGATATCAGGGAAAGGCTGAAATATCAGAGAGAGGAAACACCACAGTCAATTCTCACCCAGCTATCTTCCAATTTCCTCAGCCTCACTCCTAGTCACTTCTCCTCTGCTGGGTTCCTAGGAGGTGGTTTCCTTAAATACCCTTCTCACCAGCTGTATCCCATCCAGGTGAGGATTAAAGGTGTGAGCTACTCTGTTTCATAGCTAGCCTTGAACTCACAGAAACAGAGGAAGCTCTCCCGTCTCTGGAGTTAGAGGATTAAGGGCCCAGGTCACCACTCCCAGACTTTCCCTCTGCTGAGATTAAAGGTGTGTGCCACTGAATCCAAACTGTTTGCCTTTGTACTCAAGGATCAAGAAATTCCTAAGCTGTCTGCCTAGGTTTCAACTGTGTGTTAATCTCTCAAATATTTCAGGCTTTATTAAATGTGTAACATATCAACACACACACACACACACACACACACACACACACACACACACACACACACACTCCATACTCATCATTCACCCCATCCCATGATAAGCTCTGGGCCATCCTCTAACAAGCATGCGCACATCATAGCCTTCACCTTCCAGTCCTTTTTTTAATCTCTGTCTACTCTCAGGTTCCAGGTGGGGAATTCTCAGACACTGCCAGCCTTCTCCTTACTCCTGTGAACTCTTACAGCATATAACCACCTTTTCCTTTCCAATTTTGTTTTGCTATATGGCTCTAGGATCTTCTGTGGGGCACAGAAGGTGATACACCACCTACCAGCCCACCATCTTGGTCCGGCTTTTGTTTCTCCACTTCTGATGGGGATAGGGAGGCAAAGGACATCACCTCAGTATCAGCACTCACGCACCTGTACAGAATAGATGGTGACAAGTGACGGTCACCACTGGTGTCATGGACAACAGCAAGTCTTACACACCAACTGATATGTAATCTCATAAGCATGTCCCACTGTGGCTGAATAGTGTCTCTTTTAAGAGATTCTGGATTTTTTTTCTTCCTAGAAGACTTTTTAAATGCTTATTATTATTGTGGGGATGACACATTGTGGGGGTCAGAGGACAACTTTGTGGAGTCGGTTATCTCCTTTACCATGTGGGTTCCCAGTGTGGGACCCAGGTCTTCAGATGTGTACAGAAACCCCCTTTCCTGTGGGGCCATCTTGATAGACCCATTTTTTGTTTGTTTAATTTGTATGATGGTTAAGCTCAATTGTTAACTTGATAGGCTCCGCATTACCTGGGAGATGAGCCTCTGGGAAGATCTATGAGAGAGATTACCCTCATTAGGTTGAGATGGGGAAGACATGCCCTCTATGGGCGACACCATTCCCTTATCTGGGATCCTGGAAGGAATATAAAAGAGAAAGTGTACTGAACATAGGCCTTCCTTGCTCTTTCTCGACTGTGGATGTGATGTGAGCATCCTACTGCCTTGGTCCCTTCCCATGTGGACCACACCCTAGAACCATGAACCAATAAAAACCCTTTCTCCAGGAAGCTGCTTTATCAGCTATTAGATCATAACAATGGCAAAAGAAGGTAGGACAGAAGTGTTTTCAAATTTTTCAGTGTTGATAGTTTGAAAATCTCTCTGAAGACTACCTTACCAGCCCCCTGGTACTGAGTTCCCACAGTGTTTGCCCACATCCCATTGATGCTGTGTATCCGTTTAGCTCGGCTGTGTGTTGAGTGAATAATGGAACACCCCAGAGAGTTTTTCAGAGTTGAGAAGTAGCTGAGAGGTATAGGCTCTTTCTGCTGGGTATGGAAAGGTGGGCTGAGGATGGAAGAGAATTCGTCTCCACTGGGAAGCCTGCAGTGCTACCCCTGGCTGCTCGGGTCCTTCATCTCAGCCCTGAGGCTATGCAAGTAGATCTCCGTGAGTTCAAGGCCATCCTGGACTAGACACCAAACTCCAGACCAGCCAAGGTTACACAGAAAGACCCTGTCTCAAAAAATAAATAAATAAAAACACTAAATGCCTGTATTATTTCTTATTGCTCATTCTAAGGTCAATACAAATTAGTCTGCATTGATATAGCTGAGCCTCATTTGCACAGCCAGTGTGCTACATCTGGGCACTGGCTGTTCAATAATTTACATATGTGTGGTGCACATTGGGGAGAGGTGTTGATGTGTACAGGAGCTAGGAATCAACCTCAATCTCTTTAGGAACTGTCTGTCTTGCTTTTTGAGACAGTGCCTTTCATTGGCCTGGAACTTGATGATTGGGTTAGACTGGCTGTCTAGAAAATCCCCAGAGTGTCTGTCTCCATTTCCCCCTGGCTGGGATTGTAGCCATATGCTACTTGTGTTAGGATTTGTGTGTAGTTTTGTATGGTTCGCATATACTCAATTATCTAATGGCGGATTCTTATAGATACAGATGGGAACACAGAACATGGCAGAAAGCAGCGGTGGATAGCAGGAGACTCTTGGCAGCTGTTTCTATGTAGAAAGAGCTTTATTGTCAGATGAATATTGTTATGATTAATAGAAAGGTTATGATTATAATGGCAGAGAAGGCAAGAAGAAAGAGAAAGAAGAAAAAAGGAAGAAAGCAATAAAAATAGAGAACTCCCAAGAGAAGACAAAGGCAGAGAGAGAGCAAGATGCTTGTGGGAACCTTGCTTTAAAGAGGGACCTCATGTCAGAGCCCACGGGAGGGTGTGGCTCTTAGAGACTAACACCTTCCCTTGGGAGGTGGGTTCTAGAGTCAAACTTAAGTCTTCACACCAGCACAGCCAGCATGTTGCCAACTGACTGAACTCCCTAGTTCAGAATCACTGGTTCAATATTATCTCAACTAAACTCAGAAATGGAAGCCTGTACTTGGTCCAGTCTGTTCCCATAAGGAGGTCTCATGGGAACAAAGTGCACCATCAAAATAAGGCCCATTGCATATAAGAACCGAATCTTATTTCGGGTTTGGCTCTGGGCTGACTCTTTCAATATTGAAATCTAACCCCGACTCATTTGTTTTTCCCTATGGGAGACATTATGATCACTCCACTCATCCCTTGTGCCTAACATGCCAGCCAGTTTGATGTTGCTACAGCAAAATGCCAAAGTTGAATATTGTGTAAAGAATAGAGGGTATTTGGTTCTGTTTTAGAAGATGACCATCCATCATGGGGCAACCCTTTGTGTCTGATTTCTATAGAGGGATCCTGGAATTCATCAAAGTGTATATCATTACAGGAACATGAACAAGAGGTCAGAACAACATAGAAAACCAGAAAGATTTTGGGACCAGGAATGTTCTTTTAACACTTAGCTCTCACAGGAACTAATACAACTCCCTGGAGACCTACATTAATCCTCTTTGAAGCCATCAACCACAGTGACCTAGTCACCTTCTACTTCACCCATTAAATTTCCCATCCTGTTTGTAACAATATCATCTCAAAAACCCATCTGTCAGCATATGTCACTTGCCCAAAGCTAGTCCAGTGCATCCAAGGGACACAGAGTCACCATATCCTGTAGGTTAGTTTTGCCATCACCATGGCAGAATACCAACATGACACATGTCATGTCAGAAAAGATGTGGTGGCAAGTGACTCACAGTGCTGGGAGCGTGTGGCTGAACTCCTCACCTCCTTTCAACTCAGTGAAGGAGAAAACTGACAGAAAGAGGATCCAGGCTGCAAACCATCCCCTTAAAAGATTCCACAGCACGTTCCAAACAGCTCCCATCAGCTTGAGACCAAGTCTGGGCTTTCCACAATCAGACTATAACACAGTGACCCAGTAAGTGGGACGAGGAAATGAAGCAGGCTGACCCAGTGACAGGCAGGCTTTACAGAGAGGTTCTGAGTAATTCACTTACTCCAGCATCTGAAAGCAGGTCCTTGCCGCCTGCATGTCTGGCCCTACAATTTACGCCATAAGCAGGAAGTTCAAATGCTAAATGGATGTCAGCAGCGCATTATTGGATTAGCCTGGGTGATTTTGACCATTCTTGGAACGTATTCATTTTGGAACACCTGCTTGTGGCTCTGTTTTCTGGACAGAATGCCCCCGGTGTCCATGCCAACCAGACAAATGCTACCATCTAGTGTGAGACCCATTTGGAGAGCTGCAACATCATCTAGAGTTCTGGGTTCTGACTTCTCTTGGTGGTTCCCAGGGTGAAGGTTTCCATTCATCTGGGGCTCTTGAGGGAACTGATGTCAACTGGTTTTTATTTATAGCTACTTCCCTCATTCTTATAACCAAATACCTAGTTCAGGGACTGCAATCTTCTAGGAGTCCAAGGTGGCTGATCACATATCACTCAAGATCAGAAACCCTGGAGTTCAGCTGAACTTTCTCTGTCTTTCCACCTTTTTATTGGGCCTGGATCTCCAGTCCCTCGGATGATGCTTTCCGCACTCAAGGCGGTTCTTCCTGCCTCAGTTAAATATATCCAAAAACACCCTCACAGACCTTCCCAGATGTGTCTCCTAGGAGACTCCAAATCCTTTCAGCTCATTGGTAACATTACCCATCACACACACACACACACACACACACACACACACACACACACACACACTGGTAAGTAAAACTGACAGAAAGCCAGCTGCTCAGAGGGAATCACCAGCAGCCCCAAGTTGAACCATACTCAAATGACCACTCTTGTGTTTCAAATGACTCACATCACAACCCAAACTTTCAAAACCTCAGTTTCCCCAGTCGCATTGACCCTTTACTGTTTGTGACAGTTCAACCATTCAGAGAGACAAACCTACATGTCATGTTCAACTTGATCAAATCTTAACATTTTGCTTCACAGCTTTGGTGGACTTTTAATATTTGATTTTATTTATGTGCATGAATGTTTGCTTGCAATTATGTGTGTGCACCATGTGCACGCCTGGTACCTAATGAGGCCAAAAGAGGGCATCACCTCATCCCTTGGAACTGAAGTTACATGCAGTTATGAGCTTCCACGTGGGTGTTGGGAACTGAACCCAGGTCCTCTGCCAAAGCAGCCAGTGCTTTTAACCATTGAGCCACCTCTTCAACCTTGATTTTGGTTATTTTAAAAGTGAATGTGCATGTGTGTGTACTATGCACACGCACTCATTTGCGTACAGTCACAAAGGCCGGAGGAGTGTCCCTCTCTGTAACTGCCTCCCTTAGGCCCTTGAGACAAGGCTTCTCACTGAAGCTGGAGCTGGGCTGGTGGTCAGAGAGCCCCATCATCCTCTCACCTCTGCTTACAGTCTCATATACAGCCATGCCTAGGATCTTCTGTGGTTCTGGACTCAGGTCAAGCTTATATAGCCAGCATACTTGATGGCTGAGCCCTATCCCCAGCCCTGGCATCCCAAATGTGTTACTTCTGCCTCTCTTATCCCTCAGCAGTAATTACTAATTTGCATTTGTGTTGATCGGCCTCACAAAATGTTTTTGCTATTTGTAAATACTAGTATATGTTTTTTCACTTTATATTACAGTACATACCAACACAGAGTTTGTTCTAACTCAGCTATGTATTACAGGCTAGCCTCAAACCTATGGCCTATGGCAATCCACCTGCCTCGGCCTCCTGAGTTCTGGGACTACAGACATGATGCTTGAAGATCTTTCCAAACCAATAGATTTTTTTCTCTGGCTTGTGTCCCCATTTTTCCTCTTCATTAATTTTGTTTTTCTCTCCACGAATGCTCACTGTTTTCTCTTTTTTTTTTCTACATTAAACATTCAAGGAACATTCTTGATCATACATATATTCTACTCTAAAAATTTATCCAAAACAAAAGCTTTCCTAAAGCCACTATTAGAAAGTGTATTTTATGCTGAAATCTCTCTCTCTCTCTCTCTCTCTCTCTCTCTCTCTCACACACACACACACACACACACACACACACAATCACTCACTACACTGTCAGGCACACTTTCATACAGTCTGTCCTTCCCTTCTATGCCTACTTTGCTTTAAGTTTTAGGTATTGAATTTTGCCTAAATTGTCTTCTGCATGTTTAAGATGATCACAGACAAGTTTTTATAATTCTATCAGTAGAACAGTGTGATGGCTCAGTGCATAAAGGTGTATGCTACCATGCCTGAGAGTTTGAACTGTAGCCTACCAAACCTCTGTCTTAAAAGGAGCTAAATTAGACACTATAGAAAATGTAAGCATCCTCTGTCCTCCATTCCAAGCCTTTTTTTTTCTTAGCTTTCTATGCACTTAAAAATCCTATGATTTCAGAATGCGCCTCCTGGGGATATTTTTTGCATATATGAACACAGAGCATCCTGGGTAAGAGAGGACACAAGTGTTCCTCTTCTGCTTCCACAGAAATACACACAGACCTGCACATGCACATTAAGCAAGTGTGAGTTGCTTCCTTGTTTTTGTAAAGACAGCATAACCAAGGCAACTTACAGAAGGGTTTGTTGGGTTTACAGTTCCAGACGGTGAGCCATGGCTGGGAGCATGGCAGCAGGCAGGCAGGAATGGTGCTTGGGCAATAGCTGGGAGCTTACATCCTTTCTGTAAATAGGGGAGAGGGGGAGGAGGAGGGAGGGGGAAGGAGAGCACTAACTGAACCTGGGCTTTTGAAACCTGAAAGCCCATTCCCAGCAACACACCTTCTCCAGCAAGGCCACAGCTCATAACCCTTTCTCTTCCACCAGCTGGGGAAGCAGCATTCAAACAGATGAACCTGTGGGACCTTCTTGTGCAAACCCCCACAGAGAGTAAAATGATACTAAGACGCAATTGTATTTTCTTTGTTGTACCATTTACCTAGAAACTTAACCTTGGAGATCGCTCACGAATCCATCCCCTCCTTCTCAAACATTACATGAAATGCATTGCACAGTGACGTAAGTTACTGGCTGTGTACTGACTGGTTCTGCATGTCACCTTGACACAAGCTGGAGTCATCAGAGGAAGAAGCCTCAGCTGAGGAAATGCCTCCATGAGATCTAGATGTGAGGCATTTTCTCAATTAGTGATCAACAAGGGAGGGCCCAGCATGGGAGGGAGGCTGTCCCTGGGGTGGGGGCCCTAGGTTCTATAAGAAGGTGGGCTGAGCAAGCCCTGAGGAGCAAGCAGCTCCTCTCCATGGCCTCTGCATCAGCTCCTGTCTCCAGGTTCCTACCCTGTTTCAGTTCCTGTCCTGAATTCCTTCAGGGATGAACAGCAATGCTGAAGTGTAAGCCAAATAAACCCTTTCCTCCCCAACTTGCCTTTGGTCATGGTGTTTCATTGTAGCAACAGAAACTCTAAGACAGGTTGTTTGTTTTCTTTTGTATGATATTTTGAGACAGGGCGTAGCTATGGAGCCCAGGCTGGCCTAGAATTTTCCAATCCTCTTGCCTGGGCCTTTTAAATTTTAGGGTTCAGGCATGTGTCCCTACACCAAACTAAGCTATTGATTCTCATCCTATAAGTATTCGAAATCTTAATAGACACCCCAAATCCCATTCCAAAGTAGCCATGCAAACCCTTAACACATTTTCTGTGGTTTTTCTGTGACTTTAATTGTGCTGTATCCTCACACATGCCCCCACCCAAAACACACACACACACACACACACATCTGTAAAAGCAAAGAGTCGGGTAGCCCACAGCTCCTGCAGTGGTGTAATGATGGGCTGTGCAGCCCACAGTGGGCTGCAATGACTGCCCTCAACAAGACAGGGGGGAAGAGCATCCTGACAGGTCTGCTGAAGGCAGGCAATTTAGATGCATTTAGTGCCGCTCTCTGACATTCCACTAGCATAGTGACAGTGTGTTCACAGTTCTCAACCCCAGAATTCCCTCAGCAAGTTCTGGACACCCTTTCCTGGCAGAATTCACCTACTAAGGCCACTGGAGCTTGACGGAGATTGGGGTCATTTTCATTTGATGAGACTCTCTGCAAATTAAAATAAAATAAAATGGCCAGAAAAGTTAACAGAACCGTGTCTGGAATCTGGCCACCGAACAAGTAAACACTCTTATCAAACACGGAGCCCTATAATCACACTGGTCACAGATAATTACAAGATTCATAGACAATATTAATTCATAATGCACTGCAGATGGTGTAGTCCAGGAATGGAACACATACGGACGACCGTATGGAAAAATAACGTTCTTTATGCAGGAGTGCCTTGGACAAGTCTAAATTTGGGCAACTTTCTAAATGTGAAGCAGGCTACAAGCCCTGGTTTTCTCTGGCCACTCAGCTGAGTTGCTCAGGGGGAGCAGAAGGGGCGTGATGTGCAGTTCTCTAGAGCCCACACCTGTGTTCGGCACCTGCCCTGAGTGCATTGTACGTGCTCTCAATTGTGAATATTCCAACCTAAGTCACACCCATGGTTTGACCATCTGTTCCTCAGTCTATGGCCCTGTTTGGGGAGGCCCTGGAGTTGAAGGAGGTGGGGTCTGGCTGCAGGAAGCAGGCAGTGGAAATGAGCTGAGCCTGGCTCATATTTCCATGTCCACCATTCCTCCGTGCCTTTCTTCCTATGATGGACTAAAAACCTTTGACCCAGGAACCTGGACCAGCCTTTCCTCCTCAAGCAGTCTGGTTACAGCCATGTGAAAGACCCTAATATATGGATGCAGCTATGTGAAAGACCCTAGTATATCAATGGGCACAGTTTGGGTTTTTGTATTAAAATAAAAAGTGGAAGAAAAATGTTCATCAGCTTCTGGAGTTGTGATGAGGGCTTACGTGACAGTGGTGTAGACTCCAGGACATGGGGGAGTGGGTTCTGAGCCAGGAAACAGGGGTCCTGGGAGAGTGAGAGCTTAGGTGAAGGACAGGCCCCAGAGATGGATTCTGAACAAAAAATGAGGATTCTAGGCCATAACAGAGATGCATGCTGGGATTGGAAGCAGTAGGTTCGAGGACAGACACAGATGGGCTGTGGGCTGGCATCCCACCCCACGCTCCTAGAACGCCCATGCACTGTTCCTCGGAGCCCACGCTTCCCTGGGCGCATGCAGCCTGTGTCCCCAGACTCTGCTCTGTAGCCCCTTTCCCTCCAGTGAGCTGGACAGAACCGGTTGCTGCTGGCTAGACTGGGCCTCCCTGTGGGCAGGCGCCAGGTCTGCAACAGCTCCAGTCGGCAGCGCCCAGGCGGGGCACAGAGCCGGGGATCTTCCAGGCTGTTCTATTTGCAATTTCATCCCACGTGTCCGCGGGGCCTCAGAAGTGTGTATGGGATCCATCACAGGCAAGAGGGGCACGGGGAAGGACATCGAGGGGAAGAGATGCAGGAGGAAGGACCCAGCTGGACCCAGGGCGACTGAAACACGAAGACCCCGAGCTTGAGGCGTGCACCTGGAGCGCGGTGGGACGGGACGCACGGAGACAGCACCCCCGGCCCCCGCGGACACGCGCTGCCAGGTGCACGCGCCGGGGGTCCCGCCCCGCCGCCCCCTCCCCGCCTACAGACGCGCGCGGCATTGTGGGAGTTGTGGTCCTCGGGGCCGCGGAGCGCAGCGCGGGCGGCACCGGCTCGGCGGGGCTCGCAGCTCGGGCCAGGCAGCTGCTGCGGGCGCGGCAGGGGGCAGCCGCGTCCCTGGGGCAGTGGCATCGCCCGGGTCCCCGCAGCCGCCCGCGCAGGTAAGCGGCGTCTCCGGGGCTGCGGGGCTGCGGCGGACGATGCTCTGGGCTCTCGCGCCTGCATCCCCGGGCCGGCCCAGGGCCCGCGGTCGCCTAGCACCGGCTGCGTGCTGAAAGCCGCTCGGGCTGGATCGCGCAGCGCAGCATCACCTCCGCCTCCTCTCCTCCCCCTCCTCCTCTCTTTCCCCTCCTCCATCGCCTTTTCTCCTGTCCCCCATCCCTCCTCAGCATAACCCACTTTCCTGTCCCATGAATTGTCACGCACCCTGAACCTCCTTCCCACTTTTTCAGGCAGCTTTCCCCGCACCATCTCATCCCCTGACTACTGGCTTTACTACCACCTGCGTTAACGCATCTTTCTGACCCTTCTCCTGTCGTACTCTCTCTAGGGCCTGTGACACTGGCGGGAGACTAAGGAGGTCGTAGAGAGGAGAGGGCTTGTCTCAGGACAGCTCTCTGGATCCCTGCTAGAGAGGATAGCGAGCTTCACACCGCCACCCCAGCCTTTTATGTGTTGTACCCTGCCTTGTGGGGGCTTCTGGGGTCTCTTGGCTTCACCTCAGGGTGACCCGAGCCTTTTAGCATCAGAAAGCCTCTTGAGCTGGTCATCTGATCTGGGTTAACTGGGTCAAGTGGAGACTGTCTCCCCGGGCATTCCTCTTGTTAGAAGTTATCTTTGATTGGACTTGAATTTGGCCTTTATTCCCCAGCGCCCGCTGATCTTTGAGATCTGAGGGGCAGGGCTGCATGATGCCCATCCCTGATGGGAATGGATTTGTGAAGAGAGCGAGAAGTGTGCATCCTTCCATCCTCCTGCGGCCAATCACTTCTACCAAAAGCAGAGTTGTTTTCTTGTCACAGGTGAGCTCTGGGCTTGCACATGCCTCCCTGAGTGTAAGGGTAGCCAGTTGGTTGGGGCTGTAAGTGACTGGAAGGTCCCAGTTTACTCTCTTATCGTAACTTTGTAAAGAGGTTAAGGGTCTCTCCTTGCTGAATCTTTTACTGTTCTGCCTTGAGGAGGGCTCTTGTCTGCTCTGTCCAGAGTGAGGCTGTTCTGAGGAGTAGAAGAGCTCTCAGTCCATGGTGAGCTCCCCTAGTCACCTACCCGGGTTATTTGTGTCTGCCTTTTGACATGAGTAGGTTGGTGGGAACTCAGTTTCACGGGTCAGGGGCTGCCACCAACTCAGTCTCAGGGTATCCAAGGAAATCTGGCTGCTGAAGGCAGCTTGAGAGTTAGCTGTTAGAGAAGAAACGTGATTCCTCACCCGGGTGAGAGTCTCACACAGAATTTCAGGAACCCTGCCTTGAGGAACAAGTGCAAAGCAGCAGCCTTTCTGGGGCTTTTTTGCTTTTCCTAAAGTGGAAACAGCAGAGTGATGGAATCACCCGTCGAGGGGGGTTGGAAGGAGCTTAACACCCAGGCCCGGTAGCTCGGGAAGAAGCTGACTTCTCTTCTCTCCTTTCCTGTACTTTTCCTAGAAGCATGAGTCCCCATGAATATTCAGCATGTGTGTTTTTGACTTCCTAAACATTATAGTCAAGTGTTTCTTTGTTCAGCCTACACCAGGATGGTGCCAGTAGCCGGTGAATGAGCACCAAAGGTTTCCTTTGAATCCAGGAGTGGACATCACCCCGATGTCCTTTGCCTTCTGCTTGGGGTGGGAGCCCTGGGATACTCTTGACTTAGGTTTGCCTGTCAGTCTCACATCCAGGGCTTACTGTGACATTGTTCCCAGCTAGTGTGGGAAACACTGAGACTTGGAGAGGGGAAATGCCCTATAGAGGGCTGCTGTCCACACCTAGTCTAGCCTGTGTCTGGTTTGGGTGTGTAATTTCTCTGCTCTGCTGCAGACCTCCAGGCCTAGCTGGTCCAGGCCCCCAGCGGAGGAGGAAGGAGGGCTGAAATGTTCCCAGCTGTGTTCCTCCAGGTGATGGAGGGCTTTCAGGAGGACATAGACCTTGGAAGAGGTGGGGTGGACAGTTTCATAGTAGCTAGGGGACACCCTGGGTTCTAGAGACTTGTAGGCACATTTGGACTTGCATCATGTTTTACAGTGATTTGGGCTCCAACTTCCCAAAGCGGGATGATTGGCAAAGCAGTGTCACCACTGTAAGAGGTGGGAAACTGAGTCAGGGACCTGGAAAGCTTCTGCTAATCCTGTGAGGCCGTTAGGTCACCTCTCAGCTGAGTGGTAGAGAAGTGTATCTACCACAGAGGCCACTCCAGAGCGCCCACTTTCTCTTCTGAGGTGTTAGCCTGATTTACAGTGTGCTTCAGGGAAGGGAGAGGGCCATTGTAACAACCTTCTGCTCTCTGATGACACATTTCTACTCTCCTGAGACTGTTCTAGCCCTAACTCGTGTTGCTGGTTTCTGGTTTCTACCCCAGGTGTGGACATCATGAAAATGCTTTAACACTGACTGGCTGCATTTGCTAATGGGATATAAGACATCGCCCTCTGCCCAACTTCAGTGACTTCTACTGGTGGGTCCCAGCAGGTCTCACTGCTCATCAATGGCGCCCTTGGCAGGAACTGAGGGACAGTGGCAGCCATGCCTCCCCCTGCTCCAGCCTCTCCTAGCACCTTTTGCTGACCTGCATGCTGTGGGTGCCCCGGAGACACCCAGAGAACTGATCATCTGAGCCAGTTTCACGCCAAGGACTGAGTCCCTCAAGATGTGGCTGGAGTGGCTGGTGGCCTGGAGCTGGTCTCTGGATGGCCTGAGGGACTGTATTGCCACTGGCATCCAGTCTGTGCGGGACTGTGATAGCACAGCGCTCGTCACTGTGGCCTGCCTGCTGGTCATGTTTGTGTGGTACTGTTACCATGTGGGCCGAGAACAGCCTCGACCCCATGTGTCCGTCAACTCCCTCCTGCAGGGAGTGGATGCCAATGGGCTACAGAATGGGTCCATGTACTGCCAGTCACCCGAGTGTGTGCGCTGCATGCACCACGATGGCCTCAACCAGAAGCTTTACCACAACCTGCAGGAATATGCCAAGCGGTACTCATGGTCCGGCATGGGCCGAATCCACAAGGGCATTCGGGAACAGGGCCGATACCTCAGCAGCCAGCCCTCCATCCAGAAGCCGGAGGTCTTCTTCCTTCCTGACCTCCCCACTACGCCCTACTTCTCCCGAGATGCCCAGAAGCACGACGTGGAGCTTTTGGAGCGAAACTTCCAGGCCATCCTCTGCGAGTTCGAGACGCTCTACAAGGCCTTCTCTAACTGCAGCCTTCCACAGGGGTGGAAAGTGAACAGCACCCCCAGCGGGGAGTGGTTCACCTTTGACTTTGTCAACCAGGGCGTTTGTGTCCCCAGGAACTGCAGGAAGTGCCCACGGACGTACCGCTTGCTCGGCAGCCTCCGGACCTGTATTGGAAACAATGTTTTCGGAAATGCCTGCATCTCGGTGCTGAGTCCTGGGACTGTGATCACGGAGCACTATGGACCCACCAACATCCGCATCCGGTGCCACCTAGGTATGTGGAGAGGGCAGAACCCCAGTATGCACGTTCTCAGAAGCCTTAAGTAGCAAGTGCCTTTGCCTCTCTCTTAAGTGCTTTGATTGGGTACAGACAGCATCCAGCTGGGTGCAACAGCACACACCTGCAGTCAGAACACTCAGGAGGCTGAAGCAGAAGGGCTGAGGCTTAAAGGGCTAGCCTGCACTATATGTGTACTTGTATGCCTGTGTGTGCTGAGGCCAGGGGTCAGGATTGACTCTTGTTTCTCTGGAGCTTGTTTTTATAGGATCTCACTGGGGCTCCCTGGCTAAGTTAGGCTAGCAGGTCTCAAACCCCAGAGGGTAGGATGGTGATCTTCCCCCCTGTCTCTGACTCCTCAACCCTGTTGACTATAAGCATGTACCTTAGTGCCTAGACGGTTTGCATGCTAACGTTCCAACTCACATCCTCATGGTTATACCACAGCACTTTATAAAACTTGAGCCTTAGGAAATATTTTCTTGGTGGTGGTCTATAAACAAGTATTATGGCAGAATGTGAACCTCATTTCTTTTTATTCTCTCAAACGTGGATTCATTCTCCTGTGGCTCTGGAGATGGAACCAGGCACTCGGGAATGCACTGTGCCACCAAGCCACACACCAACTTAAAGCCAGTATCTGGCAGGAAAAGCTGTTTGAAAGAACTTTGGAGGAAAGGGTGGTTGGTCAGAGTGTCTTCCATCCTTCCTGTCGATTCTGTGAGCTGCTGGCCACGTGTGGCTGCTGAGGGCTCTGGAACAGCTGACATAAAGTTTTCACTCAAGTTTGTGGATCTTGGTATGGCCAGTGACTGCTGTGCTCTGTGGTGGCTGACACAGAACCCACGGGGGTTCTGACGATGACAGATGGTGCCCTGGAGGCTGTGAGAGATACTTAAACATTCTGAGACAAATGGTGCCCAGTATTCTGGCCACTTGATTCAAGGTCTAGGAATCCTGTGCACTGTGTGTGTGTGTGCAGCATGCAAACTGAGTGCCAAGCTGAGCTGCCTTTTATCTAGCCCAGCCTTGAGTTAGCCATGCTTCCTTGGGTAAGCTGTTTCCCTCCTCCAAGATTTTGTAGACAGTGAGGCAGCAATTCTTCCTTGGGGATCCAGTCAGACGAGGTGTGTCCCAGAGTGGTCACCAGCGTGAGGTGCATGGAGGCAGACTTGGAAACTTCCTGGTGAATGGTGACAGAGACCATGGCCTTGCTAGTGAACATGCTAGAGCAGAGCTTGCTGAGCTGGGTGGCAGCTGTTAAGAGGCGGTGCTGGATGGTTGCAGGGGATGGGGAAAGCGGAGGATAAGTGTCCTGAGCAGGCTGCAGTGAGGTTTGCTAATGTGCTTTGCAGGGAGCCTGTACCAGTTGCTAGCCCCCCTCCCCTAGCTCTTCTCGCCCCAGAAGCTCTGTTCTCTCTACTTTCTGGGTAAGGTATAGTTTGGACTGAAGATGTCTGTGCTGAGAAGCAGAAGTACCATCGTCAGAGTGCTGCTGTGATGGGGATTTGACAGGCAGGCTGGACAGGATGGATGCTAGAAGCTGGAGTCTGGATCCATGGGCAGCTAAGGGGCTGGACAGAGTCCGAGTCTCTTTAGACCTCATTGCCTCTCTGTAAAGTGGACACACAGCACCAGTGTTATGGAGAAGTTTGGGGACACAACTCACTAAGTGGCCATTTGGCACTGTGCCTGGCAGTCTCTCCCGAGCGTGGCAGTGGTTCTCATGACTGTACAGTGCTCTGGAAGGCACAGCCTCTTCCCCAGAAAACAGTGAACCACTTATCCCCCATTGTCAGGCCCTGGAAGCCAAGCTTCCTCTTTGAAATGGGGGGTCTAGAGGTTGCTCAACTCTGCCTTCAGGGTTATTTGAGGAAAAGTAAGTAGTGTGTGCATTTGAAGTTCTTGGCAGGCAGAGGCATCACTATCACCAGCTAAACTTTGATCTGCACAATGGCTTCGGTTAATAAACCTCTGGCAAGAATCCATGAAGGGAGTTGGGCTGCAAACAGAGCTGGAAGGCTGAGGTAGTGCAGACCAGGTGAGAGCAGAGGGCTGGCTTGGGCCAGGCTGGGGCTCAGGACCATTGGCAATGGTAGTGAAGTTTTTCTTTTGAAAGGTCTTGCTTTGTGGGAGCTTTTGATTTATACGGTTCTGGGATGAACCTGAGTCTCATGCATGCTGAGCAAGTGCAGAGCCACCAAAGCGCTTCCTCAGCTTTCGTGCTGTTCAAAAGCTTTGGGATGCAGACTAGGGGAAGGCCTGGGAGATTGATGTCATTAGGGATCCAGGGGTGTTGAGTTGGCAGACTGGGAGAAGGACGTGTAGGTTTGGATTCCTGTGTTAATGTGTGTTACACTCATACTATATGCAGTGTGTGTGTGTGTGTGTGTGTGTGTGTGTGTGTGTGTGTGTGTGTGTAGAATGTGAACATTCCCTTCTTGGGCCAACTAGTAACTTATAAGAAATAATGCATCCTTGATATCCCTGGGTACAGCAGGAAACTGTCTTTTGAAGAAGTCCTGCTGTAAGCTGGCTGTGTGTGGATGAAGCTGGATTGAATTTAGCATCCCTGGATTCCCACAAGTCCCAGGACTAGACATCAAGAGTTCTTGAGGTCATGAGAACCTCAAGCTATTGATGTAAGCAACAGTCTAGGACCCAGACTAGATGAAGCCCGCAAAGGAGGAGTTTTGCTGAAGACCTAGGTGGTAGCCAACATGGCCTCACCAGTTACCGATCCCTAGAAGGACTGACCTATCTATTGGGCTGCAAGGACAATTCCACATGCTGAATGGCTTTCAGATAAAGGAGAAGGGCTGGAGATATGGCTCAGTGGGAGTGGGTGAAGGCACTGACCTCACTTTGACCCCTGGAGCCCACAGTAGAAGGACAGAACCACTCCCATAAGTTGTCCACTGATGCTTACACACATGTGGTGCCAGGCACAACCCACACAAAGTTTTAAGTTAAAAAAGAGCAGAAACAGGTGGGCATGGTACTCAGGAGCTGAATTATGAGAATTGAGAGTTCAAGGCCAGCCTGGACAACATGGTGAGACCCTGCCTAAACAAACGAAACAACAGCTCCAAGGTGTACTCCTCCTGGTTCTGAGGCTGGAGCCTCGTGAGGCTGCTCTGGTTACCAGGTGGGTGTCTGAATCAGGGTTCCCATTTGCTGTGAAGAAACACCATGACTGAAAGCAATCTGGGGAGGAAAGAGTGTATTTGGCTTACACTTTGAGACCATAGTCCATCTTTGGAGGGAAGCCAGAACAGGAGCTCAAGCAGGCAGAGACCTGATGCAGAGGCCATGGAGGGGTGCTGCTTACTGGTTTGTTCCCCATGGTTTGCTCAGCCTGATTTCTTTTTTTTTTTTTTTTTAACTTGTTTTTTTTTACATAGAGAACAAAAGGACTTTATTTTCTAAAACAAAATAGAGTGACTAGGAAAAAAAAAAAAAGAAATATGTAACAATGTCATTATGTAGAATGACTATAGAACTGAGGACCACCAGCCCAGAGGTAGCCTCATCCACAATGGGCTCGGCCTTGCCCTATCAATGGCTAATTAAGAAAATGTCTAACAGATCTTATAGAGGCGTTTTCTCAACTGAGGATCCCTCCTTTCAGATGACTCTAACTTGTGTGCCAAGTGGACATAAGACGTAGCCAGCACAGTGGGGGTGGCACCTCCTTGCTGTGACCACAAGTGGTAGAAAGGTCTTGTTTTATAAGTATAGATCCCATTCATGACCTAATCCCCAAAGATCCCTATCACCATCATCTCTGCGTGGTCTCTGAATTACGGGGCACATGTAGACTCCAGGGGAGTGTGTGGGAGAACTGCAGCTTGCTTCCCAGCGATCCCCAGAGCAGCCCAGCTCCACCTTCTGGCAGCCTTGAACCCTGGCCACCCTCACTATCAACCCTGTGTTTTCCCCCAAGGTCTGAAGACTCCCAATGGCTGTGAGCTGGTGGTGGGGGGTGAGCCCCAGTGCTGGGCGGAAGGTCGCTGCCTCCTCTTCGATGACTCTTTCCTGCACACTGCATTCCATGAAGGTGGGCATCGCCTCTCCCAGAGCTGGCCCACCACTTGCTTTATGGTTATTAGATTTTGCTAAAGAGAAGTTTTCAGGTACCAGACAAAATGGACCAGGAAATCCTAAGCCCTCCACTTCACCTTCCCATGTAGTCTCCCCACATGGGTAGCTGGTATTACAGGGGATGAGCCAACTTCAACCAGCTGTCATGACATAAAGGCTATCACCACACTCAGGTTCATCCTCAGTGTTGGACATTCTGTGGGTTGGGACAACAGTATGCAGATAGTGTCCACCGTGACAGTCCCACTGCCCTACCCAGTTTCCCTCTCTTTTCTTTTCATCATGGCAGAGAACATTTTCCATCTGGGGAGGGAAATGTAGTGATCTATTGTATATTTAATAAAGTAGTCTAGAATATCAGAGGACAGAGCCATCTCGTTAGCCTTTTTTGTTTTGTTTTTGCAAGACAGGGTTGTCTGTGTAAACCTGGCAGTCCTGGAACTTGCTTTGTAGACCAGGCTTGACCTCAAATTTACAGAGATGTTCCTGCCTCTACCCCCCACTAACAGCCTGTGCCACCACTGTCTGGCTTTTTTTCTTCTGCTCCTGCTATTTCAGGCTGATTTTATTAAATATACAATATATCAGCACAGGGGAGGTCTCCCCATACCCACTGGCCCTAGAGCTCAGGCCACATTGAGCGTGCCAGGACCAGCCTGACCCCCTTAATGCTCCTCCTCTCTAGGTTCTGCTGAAGATGGTCCACGGGTGGTCTTCATGGTGGATCTCTGGCACCCCAACGTGGCAGCCGCTGAACGGCAGGCCCTGGATTTCATCTTTGCTCCAGGACGATGAGGAGATTGCCTGGGCTGGAGACAGGCTGAGTGGGGCCCAGGTGGACTCTGGACAGCTCAGTTCCTGCCATGATCCACACTGGAAGCTCAGATGGCTTCCTGCTGCTGTGGGGTCCTCTTTCCTTTGGTTACTGGGAACTTCCTAGGTTTCTTTCCCCTTCCAGTTATTTGCTGGGACTTCTGGCCTACTAGTGTGTCCCTTTGGCTGTGACCAGAGACTCTGTGCCCCTCAAGTCCGTGACTTTGCTACCTGGTGTCTTCTCCATGTTCTGGAATAGAATAACCAAATGGCTGTTTGTCTGAATGTCATCATCTCAAACTCTGTAGCTGTCTCAAGAGAAAAAACAAATCACAGACCACAAGCCACTGGGCCCAACAGCTTGGCCTCTGATGCTGGGGTCAGGAGGACACTTCACTGTCTCAGAGTAAGAGACAGCCTGCAGCCTGCACATCTGCTTGGCTTCATTAGGAGCTCATCAAACACCATCAGGGTGGTGCGTTGGTCAGGGCCCAGGACATCCATCATTATTTCTGTCACCCAAAGTCTATCAGGGTCCTAGTGGTTGTGATCAGGGCCTTTGCTTTCACCACAGCTTCCTACAGGGACCGTGACCAGTGAGGGCTCTCAGGTCAGCACAGAGCAGGGATATGTTTAGCTCACTGCCTACCGAAGCCTACTGCCAAACCAGGCCTGACACATGCTGCCATTGTGGTTTTAAATCTACTGAAATTGGCACGAACCATGCTGGGCTAACCCTGTGCCACCAGCATGTGACCAGAGTGTCTGTCCATCATGCTGTAGAGTCTGTTGTCTAAGAGGTGACATTTATTTATCCATATGGAAATGTTCAAATGCCAGACTTAGAGACAGCAGAATGTCAGACCCAAGTTGGTCAGAACAATGACTCAAGCCCATGAGCATGAGGACACAGAAGAGAGCCATAGACCCCAGGATCTAAGACATGGCATTGATCTTTGGTCTCCAGAGAAAATGCACAGTTCTCTTCCCAAAGTGAAGGCTAGCCAGAGGCCCAGGTAGCCATAGTGAGAATGTAGTCAGCCAAGCCAGTCTCAGGATGCTGTTGGGAGTAGTAGACCATGGCATTGTCCAGAGCAGGACAGAATGGACAGCTTGCCTTATGTAACATTGGTCCAGGACCAGTGTTATGCCCAAATGCAAACCAGACACCCCAAGAAGGCAATCTGATGATGTCAGTCCACAACAGAGGGAAACTCACCTAGAATCTCTATGCTCAAAGTTGGGAAGGGAACCATGGGGCTTCGGAGCTTCTGCACTCAGGGTCTTGACGGAGATCTTCAAAGTGCATGATTCCCACATCTCCCAGTGACCCCCACCACACACCAAAGACATGGCTGGGGAACAGGAGGTAAATAAAGGTCTGCTGACAAGTGATGTAGTCATGTAGCTTGTGAAAGAAGGCAGGGCCTGGGCAGCCAGAAGTGATGGGCTGGTGTGGGAGTGTGGCTCTTGGTTTCTGAAATGGCACCAATGGCTGAGGCCACAGGCATTGTTGGGTGAGACCAAATGGCCATCTTAACACAGAGTGCTAGGGTGTGGCTCAGGGTAGAAGGGCTGGCTTAGTATGAAAGAAGCCCTGGATTCCATCCCCACTACATACAGCAAGTATCCAGTCTCTTGAGATGCTGTGTCAGCTCAAATGGTAAAATGGACAATGTTTGTATAGTAAAAAGTTAGAATTCTTACATTTTGCTGGACTGAGGCTCAGCACCTGGAGTTCACCCCTATGCCACTTCTGGAAAGCCAAGTCCCCACTCCCCAGGAGTCTCAGGTGATTTTCCCGAAAATAGCACCTGTCACAGAACAAACAGGTGCTGGACAGGTGTGAGATCCCTCTTCATAACAAAGCCACAGGAGCCCAAGAGGCAAGGGCAGAAGAGGGTGGCCCATTTCCTCTTCTAAGAGGGCACAGTGGAGGCAGCCAGGTACCCTGGGGGCAGCCTGACTGTAGGGTGTTGGCACACATGCCTGGTGGCAGCCAACAGCCGTATGGAGCTGCTGCGCCAGGAAAGGAAGAAAGCAATGTTTTCCCCAGGGCCAAGATGTTTCTCACCTTCCTCCATGTACACAAACTAAACAGTTGCTGAGGTCATTTCTGTGTTGTGAGGACTGCTGGAGGTGAGAATGGGGGAAATCCAGGGCCTGCTACAGAAGGAATCCCTGCTTTCCACTCTTTACAGCTCTTTATGCCTCTCCACACCAGTTACTTGACCAGGCTCAAGGTCACCATCAGGTCCTTAAGCCCTAAACCCCTTTCCTGTCCTCTCCAGGGTTGCATGGGTTGTCTTTGATGACAATTGGGCATTTGATTGCATGCAGCAGAGGCAAGTCTTCAGTGCCCCTAACCCACCCCAACACCACAGGAGCTGCCTTCCCTGTTCTGGGATAGAATGCATTGCTGTCGTGGTTTGAATAGCTGGAGTTGAGGGTCACTGCTCTGTGTAGCAAGGACAGTAAAGCCTTAGAGACAGCCAGTGGGAGGGTAGGCCTGAGCCATGTTCTGTGTGATACTGAGGAGGCCATGACCCAGGTCTCTAGAACAGCCAGTTTGCAATTCTGAACAACACAATCCTGGGCACTGGGTTTTGTTTGTTTGTTGTGCTGGCGACAGATCCAGGATCTTGAACATACAAACACCCTACCACTGAGTCCCACACTAAACTGTAACACCTCACACCCAGTTCATGAGTTTTGGGTCTGGCAAATCTCACCTCGAAGGCTGGACCCCTGACTCAGGCCTTGCCCATCAGCCTTCTGAAGTCCTATCCTGTTGGCTCCAGTTTGAAAACATGACTCAAGTTCTTAAGTTAGGATCATTGAGAAAGAGAAACAGATAGCTAAGAAAGCCAAGGAATCTCAGGAGACTAGCCTCCCCGGCCCCGCTTGGGAAGTCCATCTGCATCCTGATGCAACTTTGCCTGGAGCCAAACCTGCCTGGGTCCCATGAGTAAAGAAACAGCACTGATTCTTGAGCCAAGCCTGAGTTATGCTTTCTGTCCTATGCCACCAAGAAGTCCCAGCCCACTCAGTCTTGTCTGCAGGATGGGTCTCACGTTTGCTTCATAAGCTTGACCTGACTTTTTGATCAGGCGGTATGATGTCAGATGGGAGGGCCTGTGCAAGTGCACACATCCACATTAGTGCACGTAGGCTAGGGACCGGTGCTTTGCTAAGGATTCCCACTGAACTGCAGGCGCCTTCCCTGACATTTACCTCCCCAGCCAACTTCTGCTAACCAGCTGTAAACATGGGGAGTTAGGACAGAATGAAGCCACGTTTAGAGCTGCTGACAGATGGTCAGGGACATTCTCAAGCAGATTGTAGTGCTAGGTGGCGGGAGCTGCACACACTGATCACTTCCCGCCACCTTCCCAGGTGATGTCTGGTCACCTCCCTCCAGCCTTCCTCCCTAACCCCATTTCCCACGTGAGCCAACCCCAAGTTCATGGTGAGTGTGTTCAGGAGGTTTTGGTTGGTTCATTGCATGAATGGGGCTGAGAGCTGCTGCATCTGGACAAACAATACTGATGAGTTACACCCCACTGATAAGATCCTACCACTGAACCACCTTCTGTCTACTTGGGGATTCTAGGCAGGTGTTCTGCTACTGAGTCATGCCCCTAGCTCCTCACTGAGCTATATATATATATATATATATATATATATATATATATATATATATATATATATATATATATATCATATAGCAAAGGGCTATATGATGAGCCATGAACCTGGCCCTTCACTGGAGGGGGTGTTATAGGCAAGTGCTCTACCACTGAGCCACTCCACTGGAGTGCAAACACATTAAAAACAAACTAACAAACAAACAAACAGATGGAGCTCAGGGATAGAAACTAGCATGAATGAAGCCCCAGGTTCCACTCCAGCAGCTGTGCTGGGGGCACCCACCCTTTGACATATCTCCTTAGCAAAGACTTGCATAGTTTCCCATGCCTTATGCTGTAGCCATCCAGAGGCAGCTTTAAGTGTGAGGACAGCTACACCACAGAGATTTGGGTGTCCTGCTGGAGCCTGTGCACTCACTGCCAAACTCCTGAGTTATGGACATGCACCCAGGCCCCACCTCGGTGCTGAGGCCCAAAACAGCTGATGTCCTAGACCCTCCCCTCCCAGGTGTCTTTTTCTGGGGCCCTAAAAAGACTAGTGTCCAAGAGGACAAAGACACTGAGCGAGCTGAGCTGGGGGGGGGGCATGGGACATGGACACACACACACTGCCGCTCACTGTTCCTGGTAATAGGTGCTGTAATGGGAGCCCAGACGCTGAAGCTGACATCAGCCTGGCAGCTGGGGAGGGAGGTGAATGTGGTACTGCCAGCAGCCTCCACAGGCCTCTGGCCAGAGCCCGGAGCCATTGCCATGGCATGCTGGGCCTGGCTGTAGGAAGGTAGGACAGAGGAGGACTGCCACTCGGAAGCTCTGAAGCAGGCTCTGGGTTCCTGCCAGGCTTCAGAGATGCCCAGGAAGAACACAAGGTAGTTTTCCCTTCACAGAGAGGCCTGGAGGAGGGTACCACCACTCTTCACACTCTTCTCTTAGAAGCCAGCAGCTGAGGGCTGGGAGCAGGTGTATGTACTGGGCGGAAGGTGAGTACAGACTGAGCACCCCATTGCAGGATTCCTCTGCACTTACATCTAAGATGCTATTTACATCTCAAGATGGTGGGTACCTGTCATCCATCAAATAGACTTGCTCTCTTGTTTACTGCCAGGTCCATTCACTTACCCTCCATCTCCCTGGCTATAGGCTGCACACCCTCCCCAGGTCCATTCACTTACTCTCCACCTCCCTGGCTATAGGCTGCACACCCTCCCCAGGTCCATTCACTTAGTGTCCACCCTCCCTGGCTATAGGCTGCACACCCTCCCCAGGTCCATTCACTTACCCTCCATCTCCCTGGCTATAGGCTGCACACCCTCCCCAGGTCCATTCACTTACCCTCCATCTCCCTGGCTATAGGCTGCACACCCTCCCCAGGTCCATTCACTTACCCTCCATCTCCCTGGCTATAGGCTGCACACCCTCCCCAGGTCCATACCCTCCATCTCCCTGGCTATAGGCTGCACACCCTCCCCAGGTCCATACCCTCCATCTCCCTGGCTATAGGCTGCACACCCTCCCCAGGTCCATTCACTTACCCTCCATCTCCCTGGCTATAGGCTGCACACCCTCCCCAGGCCCATTCACTTACTCTCCACCCTCCCCAAGGGCAGCCACAGCTTTCTAGAAGCCCCACCAGCTTCCTACCCGCTTGGGAGTGGTGACCTTCCAGCCAAGGACAGGCATGCTCTCATTCTTAGAGGCTCCTGTGAGCAGCTGTCACTTCGGCAACCTTATCAGGCCTGCCTCTCACAGGCCACTGCACCCCACTGCACTCAAGAGTTCAGTTTGCAGACACATGGATGCAGTACAATCCTACAGTGGCTGTAACAGATGACTGTAAACTTACTATCCTGGCTTAAATATCCAAAATTCCCCCCTTCCCACCCTGGAGGGCAGGAGTCCACCCAGGCCCCTTCACAGGCTCTGAAGCCAGCAGCCTCGTTGCTTCCTGACAACAGTAACCACTGGCTTCCCCCTCAGCCCCGTTGTTCACACAGCTCCTCTCCTGGTGACTCATCTCCCTCAGCCTCATGTCAGAAACAAGGATGGCACTTGGAACCTGCATGGACACCATAGGCTACATAGAACTGTTACCACATTTAAGTCAGAGAGTCCAAGATGGGGATGCATACGGACCAAGAGCACGTCTCAGAGCAGGACTGTTAGCCATGCTGGGCTGAGAAGAGTGACTGAGCCATCTCAAAGGGTCACCCGGGGGCTAAACACAGCAGTGACCATCAGAATGGGCAACCCCAACACAGACCCAGGACCCTGCCTACCACAACTGTGTCACTTGCAAATGATATAAATGGATGTGCTCCAGTGTTTCCCAAGAGGTCCAGGTCTTTCCCCAGCTGGAATAGTGACCAAGTGAATCTCTCCTGGGAACATGGGCCCCTCAGTTCATAGTGGGGCAGAGAGGAACCCCAGCAAGGTTTGAGGTCCTCTCTCCTGTGTTCTCTGCTGTGTGGGTGTTGACTATGCAGCTGTAGACAGAGTTCCCTGGTGGACATTCCCCTGATGCTGCCATGGAGTCTGCCACAGCCTCTGCTGGACCTCTGCTTTGGGAACACACCACTTTTAGAGGGTCATTTTAGGGTAAGGACTTGGGGCTCTGCACAAATCACCCTGAGGGGCCAGGCATCTAGGACACTGGAGCAGGGTGCTGCGGGTGGATGTCCTTTCCCAGTCACCAGCTACAGAGACTGAAGCAGTACATACCTCCTTGCACTCAGACAGGCCTCAGTGGAACCTCCATGTCAGAAGCAGACAGAAGGCAGAGGGCCCTGGGGCAGCCTCAACTGGTTTGGTGGGGAGGAAAGCCTGTATGTTTCAGGACTCAGATTCTAGAGTTAGCCCTGGGATGAGATACAAGGGCTCTCCCTGCAGATCCAAGGGAAGTTTACATATAAAAATCACAGACCTGTCAATAGCAAGCTGCTCCCTGCTTCAGTGAGCAGGAGGCCCAACTGGGCTACAATTAGGAATGGGAAGGGACCTTTGCTCCCCTCCCCTGCCACTGGCCATCCATACCTCGGTGAGGCATCCTAGGACCAGGAAATGTCTCTTACCTACCTTCCCAACCCTCCCTTGGTTGCAAAGTACAGCAGAGCCGTTGACTTTGGTTACATCCTCTCAGGATGCTGCACGGAAGGGGACCAGTGAGGCTGGGGCAGGAGGCAGTTAGATCTCTGGGACAGTGTGTGGAAGCCACTCTGTGCATGGGAGATGTGGCTTCTAGTGAACTCCTGGGAAGAGCCTATGGATGCATACCATCACCTCTCACCTCAGCTTCACCTGCAGCGGCTGGCAAGCCACATAGAGCCTTACAGGTACTGGCAGATCCATTCCCAGCAAGGTTCACAGGCTGCTGCCTAAGGCTAGTTTCTCATGGGGGCTTTAACCACTGACTGGGCTGTGTGTACTCAAGACATATGGCCCAAACCCCCTAAATAATAGACCGAGCGGTGTGTGTGTTACTAGTGGTTGAGCCTGGAGCCTCATGCCAGGAAGCACCATACCAGAGCTAAACCTTCAGTCCTTTCTCATTTTAAGGTACAGACTCAGTAAGAACCTCGGCTGGCAGTGAGCTCACACAGCCTTGAACTTGGGGTCTTCCTGCCTCACCTCAGAGCTGGGATAACAGGTGTGGACTACTGGATGGTTCAGTGGGTAAGAACAAAGGTCCACTGCACGAGCGTGTGGAGCCAAGTTCGGACGCCTAGAACCCACATAAGGAGCTGAGTGTGACCATGCATGGGCCTGCAATCCCAACACTGAGGGGCGGGGGAGTTTAGCTCATTTTGGTGAGAGATCCTGTATCAAATAAGGTAGAGAATGGCAGAATACCCTATGTTCTCCTCTGTCTTCCCCCACACACATGTACCAAACTAAATACCACTTCCCCTGCCCCCAACACACACAAAAATAACCACTTAATATGTCCATGCTCAAGATGGAACATGTTCCTGATTTATAGAAAAACTCCTGGGGATATTTTTAAAGGTCCTCATCTGAGTCTTCCCACCCAATGGTGCCTGTGCAGCCTTTGGTTACAGCTGCACTTTGGGGTAAGCTGAGGAGGCACATGGCTGCCCACAGCACTGGTTCTTAGAACAGGTTTTGGGTGCAAAGCATGAATGGTGGCAGCTCATGGTCTGTAGGCAGCTTCATGTCACACAAGGACAGAGAGGTCAGTGACACTCCCTGGAATAGCTCCCAGGAGGAGTCCCCAAACACAGGTAGCAGCAGAGCCCCGAGAGGAAGATGGAGTGCCTCCAAGCTCCCAAGTCCCAAGTGCTGACACACTGCAGGCTGTCTTCTCATCGAGGTTAGCACCAGGGCTTAGATGGTCTAGTCAGTTGGCAGAAGGGAGAGTGTGCTGTGCGGAGCACCCCTCGGCTGCAAAACAAACTGTAAATTCATCAGAGGTTTCTTGAGAGCTGGCAACAAACTTGGTGTGAATTTCTTTCTAGAATTGTCCAGGGGTGGAGATCAATATGCCTGTGTCTGGCTGAAAGCAGGGGCAAGGACAGGGAGGAACCTGCCCGTGCATGCTCCCACGTAAAGCACATACAATGACCTTCATCCTATCACAGAAATGCTAGGTGATTACACAGAACTCAGTTTGGTCACTTTATTTTTGAGCCCTTAGGAATCTGTTTCATAAACAAAACTCAACAAGGTTGTAGAGCACCATTGGTACCTTGAGTAAACTGCATTTGTGAGCCTGAAGCCTGCTCTACACCTTATTCAACAGCGTCACTTACACACCACAGAACCAGAGCCCTCTCATGCTCCTGCTGCTGCACTGCACTGGAGACACTGTCTGGAGGGGCTACTGTCCGGCCCAGGCGACACAGGCTGCGCCAGCTCACAGCAAGTTTACTCCATGCTTTAGCAGTTTGCGCTTGGCTTTGCCTGCAAGGCTGAAGGCACAATCCTGAGGGTTGGGGAAGCCGGAGCTGCGGGCAGTGGGTGCCAGCTGCTGGAAGTAGGTTTCCTGGACAGGGTTGCAGCAGGCATACACAGCTGTGGAAGCATTCCTATTGGGGAGGAAAGAGGATGAACGCTGGCTCGGGGTGCCAGTGTGAGCCCTGGCTGGCCACCCCAACACCCCAGTGCCTGCTGTGGATCAGAATATCCCTTTGAGCTGAAGGCCTGGGTAAAAGCTGTTCTGTCTTTTCAGCTCACTGGGAGCTGGGATGATGCATGGTGAACCCGAGGTGCTTCAGTCAGCACAACAGCAGCAGGGCAAGAGCCCTGCTCATGTCCCTACTCATCACTGCAGGAGGGACTGTCCCACCCACCAGCCAAGACGCCTGGGCTTAGAAGGGCAGCTGACTCGGCTGTACTCTGATGCCTCTAAGGTGACAGAGGTGACAGAACACAGGAAACCTGGACCCACAGGTTAACAGAGGGACAGAGAATGGTACAGAGGACCTGAGATGGGTATCCGAGAAGGGGGTGTGGGATAACGAAGGAAACCACAGCTGCATCTTGGTAGCTGAGCTCATGACAGCAGGCTGTTCATCTGTTCCACACCCTCGAAACCACACTTCTCTCTTCAGACACTGAGACAGTAGGGCATATGCTCACACCACACATGCACACTACCAGGCCTGCACCCTCCACACCAGCATCATTTGCATTGCAGATTTAATCCCCCCCACCCCTGTGCTCATCCCCCAAAACCTGGAAATAAATACCCTAATGAGGAAATTTGGGGAAGAAAAAGGGTCACTTTACTCCATGAATATGCCACCAATCTCATAAGAACTCCTAAAAAACAAACAAACAAACAAACAAACAAACAAAAACCACCATTCAGGGCCAGAGGGATGCCTGACAATCAACTCCATCTTGGAGCGTAACATAGTAGGAGAGCACCAACCCCTGCAAGTTTTCCTCTGACCTCCACATACACACTGGTGCACATGCAAATATATGCACATGTACAGATATGCATACACATATGTATACATATACAGACCATGCACATCACATATACATACAGATACACACATCACACACAGAGATATGCATATCATACCACACCACACTGGTGTGGGATGTTTTTCTGTATACTGAATTACCATTAGTTAATAAAGGAACTGTTTCAGCCTATAGCAAAGCAGCTTAGAGGCAGGTGGGAATTCCAAGCATAGATAAAGGAGGAGGAGGCCAGAGTCACACAGAGATGCTGCAAGCCACCCAAGGAAGCAAGATGTAAAGAAACACAGGTAAGCCACGAATCAATATACAGATTAATGAAAATGAGTTAAGTTGAAAGAGCTAGCAAGTAATGAGCCTGAATCATAAGCTCAACAGTTTGTAATTAATGGTAGCCTCTGAGTAATTATTTTATAAATGGTTGTGGGACCACAGGTGGGAAAGATTCCTCCAGATAGCAGGCACATAGGCCCAGATGAGGCAGAAACCTCAGGCTTCAACACACACACACACACACACACACACACACACACACACACACACTTTAAAAAAACCCACAACTGGCATCCACTATAATGCTCCCCCACTTTCAGGACAGCCACCCCAACTTCACTATGCTAAGTAAGCTTCAGCTTAAACAGTTTCTCAGGGGAATCTTCCTTCTGGGGACAGGACCAGGGAGAGACTTTCACCTCTTAACAGACCCACCAGGTCACCTCTGGCCCCCACACTTCCTGTCTTGAGGCCATAGCCTAACAAAAGCCTCAGTTTCCCCGATTCTAGCATGCAATAGTTGAGTTGGGGCTGCTAAGGCTCCTTCTCTCAGCTGTGTCCTACTGGGTGGGAAAGAGGAACCTCCAGGCCTTAGGCACCTGCAGGACCTGGCTGGCATAGGACTCTTCTGCTCCTGTGAGGCATTCCTCTGGAAGGCTCCTTTTGAAGCTCAAGGGAGCATGGTCTGGTGGGAAAACACTTGTCTGGCAACGCCAGACCTCCTACTGGCAAGCAGGAAGCCATTGGCTTCATTACAGGCCCATAGGAGTCTTGTGCACTCCTTACATGTGTCCCCGTCACACCAGCATGCACTGGGCCCTCTCAGCTCCAGGAAGCTGGGGCAGGTGTGGAGCCTCACTCACTGTCGCCTCCCACTCAACAGCCATATACCTGCACACTCAAGTAACAGAGTGGTGGCTGCAAATATAAGTCACATGTTGGCTGCCAGCTAGAGAGGACAGACTGCTACCAGGGCAGACAGCTGGCATCAGTGTGGCAAGTGAAAGGACATGGGAATTGCATCACCAACTTCCCCAAACAGCTTCTGGATCAGTCCACAGACTGTACCAGACAACCTGGCAGATGAGGTGGTGTGACAATGAGGAAGGAAACAGAATCTCGTCTTGTTGCATCAACCCCAGAGAATGAAAACTAAGACAGCAGTGCCCCGGAGCACCACCAGAAATGGAGACACAGGCTAGCTCTGGTGTTGACAGGCATCAGAGAAGCGTCTGATTCTGACATTTCTGCACAGTGACTTTGTTTTCACTGAGCTTTTTGTTTGTAATTAGAAACCTGTAGTGTTGTCTGGCCCACCCTCAGTGCAGCCCTGTGACAGTGAGGGCTTAGGGTTTTGCCACTGTTGTGATCTGCATATTTAGAGCAGAAAAGGCTCCAGAAAACCCAACCCATGCATTCATGCAAGGATGGTCTCCAAAGGAGCCAACCGTATTTACCACTCAGTGCTGACTGAGGACTGTGGCAAAGCTGCTGTGAGAGGGGCTCGGGCTCACCTGATGGTTATCTCATACAGCATAGGCAGCTGGGTGAAGTCAGAGTGCATGAGGTTGACAGCCTGCAGAAAGCGCCGGTCCTGGGGAACAGCCACTAGAGGCAGGTTGGCTGGCAGAAGGAGACAGACAGTGAGTGGCAGCCCTCCCTGATTCCTTGGGCTCAGTCCTGGACATAGGAGCAGTGAGGCTGAAGCTTGAGTATGGACGAGACACCTTGGGGGCGTGGGGGAGCAAACAGGTGCTGCCCCTACCGCTGCCTCTGGGAGAGAGCGAGCCCTGCCAGCCTCACTTCGAGCCACTGGGGAAATAGCAAACATGAAAAGGAGCAATGAGTTGAGTGTTTGCTCAGTGGCTGTACCCTAGCTGTGGCCAGAGGACTGTGTGCTGTAACACTGCCATGACTGGGGCTGGGTTCCCGGGTTCCCCCTCCACCCATATGGTGCTGGGTTCCCTGTACCTGTCCCTTACCTGTTAGCACGCTCTGGATTCGGTCATAGTGCACAAAGTTGTATGTGCTGCTTGTGGGACTAGCTTCGTCTCTGGGTAGTGTCTCCTTCAGGTGGACTTCCAGCCCATTCAGGGATGCCAGGCTGCTGTGGTACTGCAGAAGGGCCAGGATTGGGTCACGGGCTGGCAGACTCAGTTAAGATATAAGCACCTAGACAATGCCTCAGAGGCCACAGACGTATCAATAATAGCCAGTGTCTTCGCCTAAAGCTTCAAGCTGCACTTACATGCTCCTTTTGCTGATCTGAGACAGGGCTTCCTTAAGCAGCCCCACCTGGCCTGGCCTCAGACTTGTGGAAGCCTCCTGGAGTTATAGATGTGTACCCTTCCCAGCCCCTTATGTTCATATATACACGTTTCTCTTTTTGTGTGTATGTATCTGTGTTATGTGAGCGCACGTGGAGTTCAGAAGAGGATGTCACAGCCCTTGAGCAGGTGTATAGGCAATTGTGAGCTGTCCAGTGTGGGTGCTAGTACTGAGTTCAGGTTCCCTGAACAAGAACCAAGTGCCTTTAAGGGCTAAGCCATCTCTCCAGCCCCATGGTCTGTTTAGTATTTGTAGATTAAGGGCCATACTGTGTGATGATAAAATAAGCAAACTCTATTCAGAAAAGAAGAGTGAGGTATGGCAGTGCTAACCCAGAGCCCAGCACCCAGGAGGCTGACAGAGGATCACAAGTTAGACCACCATGGGTAGGAGAAAGAAGAATTAGAAACAAAAAGAATAAAGAAAAGAAAAATTGCCCATGATGTCCAGTGCTGGCTGCCTAGCTATGGCTTCCCAGGAACCTAAAGGGACTATCCATTTTGTTTTATTTAAATATTTATTTGTTTTAATTTGCCTGCCTTATGTGGGCAGAGGCCAGAAGAAGGCATCAGACCCCCTAGAGCTGGAGTTCCAGGTAGTTGTGAGCTGCCTAATGTGAGCACTAGCATCTGAACTCTGGACCTCTGGAAAAGCAGCAAGTGCTCTTAACCCCTGAACCAACTCTCCAGCTCTGACAATACTGGTGGCCCACTGTGTTCCCAGTGCTTCCCATGATGACTGTGCAGCTTCTACAAGGACCCAGGAATGCTGTCCAGTGGCCAGTGCTCAGTGACCCTGAGAGGCTGTCGGAATGAGCCCACACTCTCTGTCCCAGCAGACAAGCAGTGTGGGAACAAATTCCTATGAATGAGTCAACGGATAAACACAGCCAGGGACAGGCTGAGGAAAGCAGGTATGTGCAAAGCCACCTCTGCCTGACGCTCGGAAATACTTACCAACCCTGGGGGTCAGTAGATACAAGCCTAGGATTCAAAATTGTGTGTGCCTGGGCGGGGTGTGTGTGTGTGTGTGTGTGTGTGTGTGTGTGTGTGTGTGTGTGTGTGTGTGTGTGTGTGTGTGGGGCGGTGGGAGTGGAATGACACCGAGACACCCAGGGAACTTATCATGGAGCCAGGGGTGGGTGGGTGGGGCAATGCCCTGGAGCTGCACTACACCTGTGTTTCAGGGACCTGAAAACAACCACCCTTCAAGCTGCTAACAAGAAATGGGGGAAAGTGGACCAGAGAGGGGCCAACTAAATTCTATTCTCTCTACTTTGAAAATTTTCTGCCTAGCTTATAGTCAAGATAGAGTTTCTTAACCATAGACTATCACAAGACATGTGATATGATATGGAGGAGACTTCTCTGATGACTAAGTGCTGGCTGTCATAGATACAGGAGCCTGGTTAAATCCAGTGACCTGTTTTTGTACAGCCTAGCAACTGAGGATAGTTTTTGCATTTGTTACAGTATTTGTATTTGTTACAGTACTGTGAGACGTCTATGGGGTGGGCACAGAAGGTCATAGTCACTCCATTCATACACTGCCTGGCTTTGAACCACACAGGCTGTGGAGCTTGCAAAGCTGAAAGCACCTACCTTCTGAGCCCCTGAATAAAAAGCTTGATAACTGGTTATGTAGCGTGATCTCAGATTGGCCAGAGGAGACACAGGGCTCTGACTGCAGTCCACACTACTGCTGAAGGAAGGTAGTAGATCACTGTGGGCTGGGGAAGCAGTGTGTCTATAGCCCACATGCTGAGATGGGGAGCTTTTCCACTGATTATCTCGCCAAGCACCCCCACCCTGACTTCAAGCAGACCTTACCTCCAACCCAGCCCAATCCTGATGACCCTTACCTGGCCTAAATGCAGCAGTAATTCAGAGGCTCCCTGCAGCTGAAGGCCCACAGGAAGGACTGTCCTGGACACAGAGCTAAATGAAGGCTCAGGGACACTAAGCTGCTCCCTGTGGGGGCCTCCTGCACTTCCCTTTCACAGCACAGCCCCCAGGCTCAGGAGCCTCAGGACTCACTGTCCAGTCTCCTCCTTTGGAGGCCCACATGGAAAGAGCCTCCTCAATGGGCTGTGCACCCCCCATCTGGCTAGCCTGTGGGACCATGATGCAGAAAGATCAGCTGAAGCATCTTCTACTCAGGTCTATTCTATTTAAGACAGAGATGGTAACAAACCTCTTCTATAAACCAGACTTGGGGTCTGTCTGGTTCAAGTTTACTCTCTTCAATCAGCACACTGCTTAAAGTCAGCAACTCCCTAGTCTAGACGGCACCACCAGCATTTGTCTTCCATACTCTGCACCCATTTCCTGGCCCTAGCAGCACCAATGCTACTTTACAGGCAAGCTGGAGGCTATAATGCTAACACTGTGGCTGGCTTTGACAAATGCCTCCACACAGCAGAGGCTGCAGAGGGCAGGGCACTCTTCTCATCTCCCAATCTATTGGCAAGAGCGGAGCAGCCTGGGGACAGAGAAGTGAGGACTGGGTAGTGAGAATCAACAGGAACTCAGGACCTGCCACTTTCACGAAGCCTCCAAGGCACAGCTCTTTCCCTTCCAGGAGAGGAGCTGCAACATCTGCCTTCCAGAACCACCCTCAGCTAGGCTAACACAGCAAGCCAGCTTAGCATATAATCATGCAGACCACCCCTCTCCAAGGAAGCAGGGGCAAAGAGGGGAACAGTCTGTCTATTTCTGCTGCATCCAAACACCAGCCTCTAAAGCAAACACTCCTGAGGCACAGCACAGTAAGAACTTGGGGGCGGAGGACTGGACGACAGACGGACATGGGACTGACCAAGGCACAGAGATGCCCTGCATGAAGCCACAGCCAGGACCTTTGCTGTCATAAAGCAGAGGTGAACACAGCCACCCACAGCTATTCTAATGAGAGCACATGAAACAAGCCTCAGCTCTGGGCAGGGTCTGTGGAAGGGGACAGAAAAGTCAGGTGTCTTAGAGAGAAGCTGCCTAGCAGTGTGTCCTGTGCTCCAAGGTGACTGGCTCCTCAGCAGAGGGCCACAAGGCATGCATGCCAATGAGACTGCCTCAGAATAATGTGGATTTAAGAAGAAAAACAAGTCAAGTCCCAGAACTCCATTTGCCCTGCAGCAACTGTTCTTTCTGACAACCACGGCAAGGCTGTTACCATAGCAACTCTATTGCCAGCGTGGGCTTGGACCCTAGAGCTCAGTTCACTGCTTCAGGAAGGGGTGGCTATTCAAAAAGAGCCCTCCACTAGCAGTTTGGATTTCAAAAGGACTCTGGGAAGGAGCACTGGGTCACCATGTAAAGCTGGTCTAGGAGCACCAAACACCATGTGAGGCTGGGTCTGTGAAGGAAATGCAGGGTTCCTGGGACACCCCCCACCTCCACCCCAGGCTGTGATGTGCTGCAGAAGACATATGCTGGTAACTGCCCATGCTGCCTCAGCTAGGAGCTGAGCCAGGAGCAGGCCAGCGCAGCCTTGCCTGCAGTCTCTCCCTGCATGACCTCACTGCCTCAGAGTGGGAAGCCCAACACCACTGCAGGCTACTGAAAAGGAAACAAGGCACCAAGGGGTGAGCTGTGTGCAAAACACTCTGCTCACTCTTCCCTCCCTAACACCCATGCTCCCAGACTGCAGGGAAAACCGAAAGGAAGAGCCCAGTATCTGTCTTTGGGTGCTATGACGCACACCCCACAAAACCTCACTATACAGACTGGGGGTTCTTCCCAGGGGGCTGGCTGGCCCATGCTGCTGTAGGTGTGGTCTTGAGCAGCCCCAGGGAAGAAGGGCTGGCTTTGGGTGGGCTTCCTTAGGGTCAGTGGTCTAGAAGCAAGGGCAGCTCTGGGGAGAGAGACTGAGCTCTCCACTGAATCAGGAGGAAGGTGAGCGTACAGAGGGGTCTGGGGACACTCACCACCTCCTCGATGGCTTTGGTGTCTCTGAGAAGAGGCTCTTCGGCCAGCAGGGACAGAACCAGCCCATTCACACTGTGCGTGTAGAGGTTCATGGGCAAGAGCCCTGCATGGGATCCAGCTGTGGATGGCTTGGAGCCACTTCTGTCTGCAGAGGTGCTGGGGCCCTGAGAGTCAGCTGAGTGTAACGTGCACGCTAGGGCCGAATGGCTTTCATGGCCTCCATCCTCACGTTGCTCCACACTGGGCTCCAGACCCACAGGATCGGGGGGAGGGAGTACTGCAGGCCTGCTGCTGCTTCTGGGGAGAGGGTCTGTGCCAGGAACTTGGCTTTGGCCATTGGTAATGGGAATGTCTGCAAACCATTCCAGTCCCCTGCTCTCAGTCTGGTGGCTGGTGAGGACAGCTTCCTGGTCACCTAGGGCAGGCACGGGTGGGGAGGCTTCCTGAGCTTCAGAGATGTGAATTTCAGACAAGTCCAATTCCTCTTGGGAAAAACCCAGCTCCTGCTGCAGCCTGTTACTGATTCCAGAACTCTGGCCACAGGCAGTGGTGCACATCCTTGCAGCTGCTGCATGCTCCTGACCATGCCCAAGCAAATGTCCATCGGCCCCCCTGCCATTCAGCCATATTCTATCATGGGGTATGGGCTCCAGGACGGTAGTTGATGTCCAGGCCACAGTGGCATCTTCTGCAGGGGTAGGAGAGCTTCGATCCCAGGGAGGGTACTGAGATGAACTTTCCTGAAGTCTGGCAAACAAAAAAGATGTCACATCAGCAGGGTATGGGATGAAGGCTTCCATGAGGACACTGAGGCTCCAATCCCCTGAAAGGCACAGGCATCGATGACTAGTAGATATCTGCACCCATACAGTTCAAGAGCCCACCATGGTCAAACCAGGAAAGTAATAAAAGGCAATGACTGGTGAGGGCTTGTCACAGTGAGGTCAGGATCACTGACCACAGGCGGCCAAGTTACCCACAGCTAAAGGGTCTCTTAAGAGTGACTCCAGACTGTGTGTCATGCTGAGTCTGCTCCATCCCCTGAAACTAGGATACTTCTGTCAGCACCTTTATAAGATAGTGGAGGATACAAGTGGGAAGCATGCAAGCCATAAGAGGAACATCCCACCTACCTAGCCTCCTGCTCCACTGGGAACTCGTGGAGGCTAGCAATTTCCTCCTCGCTCAGGAAAACTGAGGTGATCTGCACATTCGGTGGCAATGTTGCTCCTGCAAATAAAAACCACATGGGGAGGGCCCCCCCCGGGATGAGTCAGGCCCTTGGCACTCACAGGTTCCACACCACACCAGGCTCAGACCTCAGTCCAGTGTCCCAGAGCTACAGCCTAAATGTGGTGAGCAGTCAGGAAGGAGAAGAGAACCCCACTGCAATATGGAGAAGGGAAACATCAGACAGACGTTAGAAGAAAGGGCTTTTGGCTGGTCAAGGACCCAGCAAATTCAGGCTGTAGCATGAGACCAGAGCCCTTGGGATGCTACTTCATCCTGAAGGAGTTGGCAGCCACCAGTTTCTTCCTGTCTCCCCATCACCACACCCCAGACACTGTCTAAACAAAGTCACAGAATGGAGTCAAAGGAGGGCATGCCCAATTCCATGGAAATCAGGGTGTCCAAGGGCACCTGTCCTTACAGCTGCACCAGACCCATCTGTCTGTTCTATGAGCATAGGAAATCCACATGGGGGCTGGATGCCCTCTCCCTGGCTCATCCCAGCATGAAGGCAGCATACACTGTCCACCATACCACATACCTGCTTCCTGTGGGGCAGCCCCTGCTCCAGGAAGTCTCTGAAACAAACACAGACAGGTTGGTGCCAGGCACCACGTTTCCCTCTTGACAACCATTAGGAATTCATGCCACCATCTGCTCACAGGACTCAGCCAAGTCCAGGGAGCTGCTGTGACCCTGTGCCAAGAGCCCAGCAGATGGAGCAGAGGCCAGGAGGAGGCAAGAACTAGGCCTACTCAAGCTTCAAAGCAGCAACTCAGAACTGTGAAGTGTCTCCCATAGAAAGACCACAGCAAGGGTTCCCCACACAGTCTACCTGTGAGAACCTTGTCTAGAGTGCAGCCATAAAGGCGGGGATACAGCTCAGTGACAAAGCTCAAGTCCCCGGGCTCGAATCCCTGGCAACAATAAATAAATAATTTATATACTCTCTCTCTCATGCTCATATTCCTGTTAATAGTTGGGAGTACTTGGTACATTAAATAAAATTCATTATTTCCACTTAAAACAGTATAAGTGATTGCACTCACTGTAAAATATCTGGCTGAGACCTGAGGAAGTGTGCAGCAGCTCCTGCCAATCAACTGACCCTCAGCCTCAGTTCCTCAATACATCTGAGAAAACACATTTCCAGCCTTAGGGGCTGCGAGCCTGACGGGCGCTGTGTTGGACAGCAGTGGTCGGCCAGTCTGCAGTCAGGCAGTCAAGTCCCATGGCTTCCCCTTCACTAGCAAGCTAGGAGGGCTGCCTTTCCTGGGGATGGATTCCCAAAAGTGGCAGGGAGGGGTAGGGAAAGGCGGCCTCCAGACACACCACCCACAGGAAGCCAGGCTCGGAATGTCCACTCACTCTCGGGGTGAGAGAGACCAGTGAAACATCTAAAACAAAAGCTCACAAAATAAGTCAGGCTGGTGGGTCAGCCTGAGACCCCAGTATTGGGGAGGTGAGGCAGAGGGATCAGAAGGTCAACTCTTGGGGCTGGAGAGATGGCTCAGCGGTTAAGAGCACCGTCTGCTCTTCCAGAGGACCTGGGTTCGATTCCCAGCACCCACATGGCAGCTAACAACTGGTTTTTTTTTTTTTTTTTTTTAAAAAAAAAAGGTCAACTCTCTATGCAGACCAGGCTACCCAATGGGAACCCCATCTCAAAATCAAAACAAACAAAACAATGAGAGACAGATATATACAGAGAGAGACAGAGACTAGATGGAAACAGAGCTGTGGAACCTATGCCTACGCTGCTGTCTGGGACACTTTCTGCCTTCCCAAAACGGGTTCTTGTGTAGCCCTCACTGTCTTGGACTTGCTTTGTAGACCAGGCTGGACTCACACTCACAGAGAGCCACCTGCCTCTGCCTTGGGAGTGTGCACTACCATGCACACACACACACTGAACTCACACAAAGCTCAATGCTTCCTTATGCCCTCCCCTCCTGTTTCTTCTTCCTTTCCTCTAGTTTTAGAGACAGAATCTCAGTACCGTAACCCAGGGTTGCTCTGCACTCATAACTGTCCTGCCTCAGCTTCTCAGGCTGGCATGAGAGGCACACAGCACCATGGCCAGCAGCTTTCTTTACAGTGTGCTCTGTCATCAACACTATGCTAGTGGAAGCTGAAGGCACACAGCTCTGCTCAGCCTGTAAGAACCAGTGCCCCAGCCCACCACAGAAGCAAATGCCTGCTTTGACCCTTGCTTTACTCCTTGATTCCACCACTGGATGAAGCAAGTCTCCTCCCACGGCTGGATGGCAGTGTTCTGATCAGCCTCCCACAACTGTACCTGGTCTGCAGGGACAGCCTGATGAAGTAGAACCTTGGCGGTGAGGGATGGAGGGAGCTGGGAATTCACAACCCTGGGGTAAGACATGGAGATAAAAATACCATGAAAAGAAGTACTAAAGGCGGAAGAGCTTAGAGATATGGCTTGCAGAAATTTCATCTGGGAGATCTTTGGTGAAGGGAATCTGTGTTCTGCAGGCCCTACTGACAGTCAAAATGTGAGCTCTCCAATCAGGCAGAGATGAGGTGTCATATGGTTCTCATCACAGAGAAGATGGTAGACATGGTAAAAACAGGTAAGCCACCTGTGCGCACTGCAAGAGAGTCACTGAGCCAACCACTTGGAGTACAAAAATACCAAGAATTCAGAGGGCAGGAGGCTGGTGCAATGATAGGTCAAGATGCTCCTCTCCGGCTCTAGGCCAGCCTGGCTGGGTTCTTTGTACAGCAAGAATGTCAAAACCCAGCAGAAGCAAAACACCTCCAGTGTCTAGACCAAGTCCCGAGTACAGAGGAATCAGTATGTGAGTTTGTACAGTACAGTGTGGCCTTTCTTGCTACATGGCTGGCTACAGGCACACCTGAGAGCGAGGGCTAGGCAATGGCGCAAGCTTTTAACCTCAGCACCTGGAGGCAGAGGCAGCCTATCTTTGGGAGTTCAAAGCCATCCTGGTCTACACAGAGTATTCCAGGAGCCATGGCTACATGGTGAGATGGCATCTCAAAATAAAGTGTGCATGTACTTATTACACACACACACACACACACACATCACATATATAATATATATGAACATACATATTATATATGTGAGATAGAAAATATGAGTAAGGGGCTGGAGAGATGGCTCAGAGGTTAAGAGCACTGGCTGCTCTTCCAGAGGACCTGACTGAGTTCAATTCCCAGCAACCACACAATGGCTCACAACCATCTATGATAGGATCTGATGCCCTCTTCTGGCCTGCAGGTGTACATAAAGATAGAGCACTCAAGTAAAAAATTTAAAAATTAAAAAAAAGAGAATACAAATGAGAAAGCAAACACTAATTTAAAAATTTTTAAACATTTGTTGTGTGTGTGTTGTGTGTGTACACGCACACATGCACTCTCAGGCAAGTGCTACAGTGTTTGTGGAGACAAACTGAAGACGTCAGTTCTCTTCTCTCATCATGTGGGTCTCCGAATGGAACTCAGGTCGCCAGGCTTGGCAGCAAGCACCTTTACCCACTGAGCCACATTGTCTGCCCACGACCACTGTCTTGTCCAGGGAACATACAGAGTCCTCCTGAGGAGGATGAGGAGAGGAAAGGAGTGATGCTCATGGGGTCTGTGCTTGGCCTTCCACATATGCCCACTCCTGTCATTCTCCAGGAAGGATTTCCATGTCCCAGAGGAAGAAAAGCCAGGCCTGAACCCCCACTCTGGAGAGCACTGGCTGAGGCACACTTCTCAGCCTTGCCCAAGGCCCAATAAGCACAAATGCTCCATAAGGAGAGGCTGTTAGGCCCTGGGCTCCCTGGTGTGAAAGGAGCTGGAAGCAGCTGTGTAGCACTTGGCTCAGCCCCTACTAGCAAGGCTGGCTGCTGCAGTGCATTCTACCCACTGACACTTCACCACAAACAGCCAAACTAAGGGTGATCCCCAGCCCAGTTACTGAGTAGTTCCCAATGCACAGTGATACACCCACCCTTAGCCAGTCTAATGACCTGGCCTGGCTGAAAAGTGCAGACACTGATCTGGAACTAGTGGGGACGGTGGGTGGGGGCTCAGCGGGAATACAGGTGGGTGCAACTCACAGTCCTTTATAGAGGATGCAGCCAGCTAGGACATGGGGTGAGCGCTGACAAGTCTGTAAGATGAGGGCTGCCTTCAGCAACAGCAAGGGCTCCACCTGGGGAAGACAAGACATGTGCTGTGAGCATGTTTACAGTGAAGCAGGCTCCAGAGACCAGCTGAGGGGATTACAGCCCATAGCCAGCCCCCAGTTCTTGTAAGGAATCAGCTGCTCAACCAGGAAGATCACATGAGCCTGTGCAGACTGCACAGACACTGCAGCCTCCTGGCTTCCTGCCCGGACCAGCACTGGAGTGAGCCAGGTGGTCAGAACTGAAGTAAAAGGCCAAATGTACACAGAGTGAGAGAGCGGCCTCACTCACCACTCCAGACCATGCTCAGTACCCATTGGCCTTTGACGTTGTCCACACACATGGGAAAACCCTACCCAAACCTAGCACAGTGGGATCTGGAAGGCCAGGCCCCAGCACTGTGTTCAGCAGTGACATGAAAGGTGCAGATGTGAGATTCACAGGCATCCAGGCCAGCCGCACAGCAGCCAGCACTCACTAGGTGAGTGACTGGAAAATGGAATGGTTCAGAGAGAACTCAGATGCAAATGAGCTCAGATGTGAGCCAGGCACTTTGATGGAGTCACTGAGGCCATGCCATTTGTGTGGAGAGAGTTCAGAGGCCATAGTGACACTCCACTCACTGAGTGTTTATCTGATGCCTGTTGGTGCAGTCTCACTGGCCTTCCGAGTGGTCCTGGAAGCAGCTTGCCTCAGTCCCCCAGCAGCACAGGAACTGCTCTGCTGGGAAACACACTTCCTTGGACACAGGGGGTCTGCAGCACCGCACAACCCCGTCCCAGCAGTTCATGCCCACACCCACAGCCCCAGGGCCATTCAGGCAGTGGACAGGAGGGCAGCAGCCTTACTTTGGTATGGTCCAGATTCCACAGGGCATTGAAGATCCTGTGTGAGTCACTGGTGCTCCTGAGGACTTGGGTGATGACAATATCCCACTGTAAGCTCAGATCCTCCTGAGGGTGGTTCTGAGACAAAGACAGAGGGAGTCAGCACCTGAGATCAGGACATGCGCTCTCTAGCAAGGCTTCCCAACAGGAAGACAGCAGGATGGACAGGCCTGTCTGATCCCACCGCTGACACAAATGTCCTAGCCTTCACTCCATTGACCAGACCTGTCACAGAGCCAGGAAATATCCAGAGAGGAAGGGAGAGCAGACATGTGAGAACACAGGCATTCCTAAGGGGTCCTAGGGTGTGCCACCTTGTCACATGGCACCATGTAACACAGGTGTTGGTCCCTGAATTACAGAGACAAGCTCAACATTCCATGCCGTGTCTTCATCCCCCCCCACCCCCCACCACCCCCACAATCTGCACTTCTACCTTGTAAGCCAGGAAGACAGGGCCCATGTGAAAATGAAAGAATCCGATGAGTTGATCCAGAAACTGCCTGCAGCTGACATCAGAGAGCTCCAAACCACAGCCCAGAGCCTGCAGAAGGAGAGCAGAAAGACATTTCTTATGGCTTTTCTCTGAGGCCACAATCCAGGCTCTCTCTGGCACCTGCCATAGGCCCTTGAAGTCACTACCTAGCCAAGCAAGATTGCTCCAGCTTGAAATCCTGCATTCCTCAGTTGGGAGATTGAGGAATGATGATCAGCCTGGACTATGTACAGAGTAGGTTCCACATCAGCCACCGCTACGGTGAGACCTTGTCTAAAAACTACATCTTCTAGAGAATTACCCAGAGGGACTGATGGTTCATCATGGGAGCATTTGCCTAGTATGTGCGAGGTCTGAGTCTGAAAACAAGGGACCATCGCTCTGTGTGAGTCAATGAGGAAGAGTCACTTCATCAGTGGACTTGATCCCAAGGCAGAGACAGAGGAAGAGCTTCAGAAATCCACAAGAGAAAAGCAGGAGAAACAACAACAACAACAACCAAGCAAACAACAAAGCCCACTTAGAAACCGTGAAAAGCAGCAAACAGCCTGAGCTGCATAGGACAAGGAAGCAGACCAAGTCTGCTCCAGGATAAGCCCACCGCCCTCACAGGGGAAGGAGGACAAGTCAGTGGCAGAAGGAGACCCCACCTGTCACAATGCTGTGCAGAGTTTCCCTTGAGGTTAGAACCTTCCATTTGGTGGGGGGGGGAGCTCTTTTAAGATTCAGGGTGTTTGGGAGGTTAAGAGCACTTCCAGAGGACCAGGGTTCAATTTCCAGCACCTACATGGCAGCTCACAACTGTCTGTAACTCTAGCTTCAGGGCAAAACACCACTGTACATAAAATAAAATAAATAAATAATGAAAAAAAAAGATTCAGGGTGTTTACAGGGGGGTGTAAACTCGATCCTGCAGAGAAGTTCCTTAGGCTCATGAAGAAAACAACTTAAAGCAGCTTCAGGAAGTCCCTGAAACTGAGCGGATTCACTAGGCTCCCCCTTCCCCAAGAGGATATAAGTGGTAAAGACTGCTAAGATTGATGTGGGAGGATCCAGCCCATTGTGGGCTGGTGGTCCTGGGTTCTATAAGAAAGCAGGCTGAGCAAGCCATAGGAACAAGCCTGTGAGCAGCTCCTGCCATGGCCTCTGCATCAGCTCCTGCCTCCAGGTTTCTGTCCTGACTTCCTTCAGTGATGAACAGTGATATGGACATGTAAGCCAAATAAACTTCTTCCTCCACAAACTGCTTTTGGTCATAGTGTTTCATCACAGCAATAGAAACCCTGACTAGAACAACCGTTCCTTCTCCCCAGGAACACAGCACACACTATCCGCCATGAAGGCCCATGGCTGTGAGAAGACCAGAGTCTACTAGAAAATGAAACCACAGAGCCTTACCTGAAGTTGTAGTTGCTAGTAAAAAGAGCTGTGGCCTGACCTGCTTTCTGCCTCTGTAACCCCTCTTACAGTCCCAGCTAGTAGTCCCTTATGGTGTGTGGGCACATAGACCAAAACTGAAACCACAAATGAAGAAAAGTCAAGAATGACTCCACGACACTTATAAATACCCTGAGCGACTGCAGCTGGGCAGTTCAGGCTACCTTAGTCACCAGTATGAACACACTGCATTCTCCACTCAAGTCTCGGGGGTCTGTTCTGAGAGTGGTGTTTCCCACAACAGCGGAGGGCTATCTTGTTGAAAACTGGGGTAACTTGGCCTGAGGCCATGGAACATCTCAGGTTGGAAGCCTTAGTGTGGCTGCTATGACCTCCAGGTGAAGGAAGGCTCTGAGAGGCAGCAGAGAGCAAGGGTGCTGGTGGTAGGAGGTGGGCACAGGCTGGGAAGTGCATTAAGAGACAAAACCCTGCCCTTGGTGTTCAGGAATAGATCTCACTAACTGAGAGTAACGCTGAGGGCTTGTTAGCTCTGAGCCCAAACCGAGTGGGTAGGTTAAATCTGTCTGTCAAAGCTGCAAAGCCCCAAGAACACTGAAGCTGGAGGGTGTGCATGACACCCACAAAAGCGTCCCTGCAGCAGGTGATTAACACTCAGGTCGTGGCAGTAGGAAGGTGGGTTTTCTGCTGTACGCATCTAGTGCCATGAAGGCAGAGCACTTTCACACTCCCAATGCCTGTGGGCGACACCCTAGACTAGAACATTCACCACCTCAGGGTGGGCAGGATCCAGGGAGGGGAGAGAATCTACCTGGCTCAAGGACACAAAGCTGAGTGGGACCAGCAGAGATGTCTCCTGCACAAACAAATATAGGGGCAGACCAAGGAGCTGTGTGCAGCAACAGTGAGGTGGGTGCCTTACACAGGAACCGTGCTCAGGCCAATTACCAGGACCCTTGAGGAATAATGCAAAGATATGAATGCAGGGCAAGGCACTGAGGACAGAGGTGATGGCTGATGATGTGAGGGACAGTCAGAGTTCACATATGTCCATGCTGGTATCCATCACTGAAAGACAGTATCCCAGCTTCCTTTCATTTGGGACCAGGTCTCACTGTGAAGCCTGGAACTAGCTCTATAGATCAGGCTGGCCACAAACACACAGGGATCTGCTGCCTCTGCCACCACCTCCCACTGCTGGAATTAAAGGTGTGGGTAGTGTCCTTACTTTCCCATTAGCTTCTCCTTGTCACTAACGTTCCCCAGTGTCTGCACACGGAGCAGTTACACAGCAGTGCTGAACTGAGACCCAAAAGCCCAGGAGCAGGGTAGGAGAAGAGGTCAGTGGTAGCACACAGAAAAGGGCATCAACTACACAGGGCCTATCCCAGGAGCCTCCTCCCAAGGCTCCAAAAGAGTGCCGCCTCCCTCAGCTTCCTGTGCTCCCATGGGCCTCCTTGGTGGGGGGGGGGGGGGGATGCGCAGGAAGTCCGTGCCACAGGACAAGTGATTTCTTCCCGGGGAAGTATCTCAGCTGTCCTTCCCAGCAGGGAGCGCAGAGCCAGCCAGTGCAGTGGGGGCCTCTGCTCTGTGCATGCGCTCTGCTCATGGAGGTCTCGTCTCACTCCATGTCCTTCCCTAGGGCTTTCGTTCCACACCCCGGACCTTCTCCACTTTATTTTCACTGTGACCGCGGGACCGAGGTGGCTGCACAGGGCGCAGTTCTCTTCTGCCCGGCCCGCACAGTGTAGGTCACTGGTGCACAGGGTCTTCCTGGCGCCCCATAGCGACACAGCTGATGTGCATGGTTGAGAAAGCCCAGGTGCTGCCCGCCACAGGCGCCAAGCCACTGCGAGTTTTCTCCTAATCTTATTGTACACTACCCAGCCTATAGCTCCAAGCCCAGGGTCTATCTAGGCCCCCGCCCTCACCCCCTCTGCAGCCCCTGCCCACCCTCTGTTAGGTCCCACCTTTCCTTCTTTCAGGGGTCTCCAGCTTCGGCTCCCCCCGCAAGCCCCGCCCCTCCTCAGCCCCGCCCACCAGGACTCGGCAACGGAAGGGTTAATGACTGGGCCAACAGTCCACATTCTGCTCTGCCTGGGCCAACACTGGGGAGAGCAGAAGAGGTGGTTACAAGTGATTGTAGGGTCACTAGGATAAACAGAAGGGGCTAAGACAGCCAGGAGAAAGTGCTGAGCTTCTGAGCCTCAGGCAGCAGGATCTGGGAGGAAGAAAGGCCTGCACCCAGGACGGGTGGGACCATGGAGTCCCAAGGCCAGGGCCACAGCACCTGGAAAACCAAGAGCAGAAGACCCACCCTTTTCCACCAGAAGCCAGGAGGCGGGACTGCTGTACCACCATCACTTCACACGAGGAAGGATGAGCCTGCTTTGACACACCAAAACCTCTATTACAGGCCTTGTCTGGCCAGGAAGAAGGCCGTATGTGATTTCCGGGTAAGGTGGCCAGAAGTGATTCTCCAGGAGGAGAAAAAAAAGAAGGAAGAACTTCGCCTAATCGGCCAAAACTCCTCTGACAAGCTGGTCTGTGACACCAGTGCCTTCTCCTCAGGGATCAGCATCAGCATCACAGACCTGGAGAGCAGTCCCAGTGAGCTCCTGGGTTCCAAGGAAGGCTTTGCAGAGGCCCCCCAAACTCCTCCTGCAGAGTCTCCTCATGTGACCATTTTCAACAGCTATCTGAAGCCAGAGCTGTTGACCCGGCTGGAGAGGAGGGTGAGGAAGAAGACCATGGCAACCATGAAAGAGCTTGAGGAGGAGACAGAAGCTGTGAAGAGCCGGCGCCTGGAACTGACGATGGACACCAAGGAACTGCAGAAGGAGATGTCATGGGAAGAAACAGAGAGCAAGCCATTCCTGGAGTACCTAAAGCAGAAGAAGGAGGAGAGCCAGAAGAAGTATGACTCCCTGTGGAAGGATTACAGCCAGCAGTGTCAGGAGATCGAGGACAGGAGGCGAGAACTAGTTGCTGACTTCACGTCTCGCATGGTCAACCTCCAGAAGCAAGTGATGCAGGGCAGGAAGCTGGACACCAACTTCAGGAAGAAGTTGAAAGCCTTGAGGCCCATAGCACAGGTAAGGGAGAGCCAGGACAGAAAGATCCAGGCCTTGGAGCAGGAGAAAGCCAGCATAGTAAATGACATTCGCCAAACGGACCAAGAGGCACACTTCCAGTTCCTGAAGGAAAGGGCCGCTCTGGAGAAGCAAGTGGAGGAGCTGAATCTACTGGAGTCAGGAGAGGACACCACCAGGGAGCTGAAGAAGAAGGCCAAGGCCTTGGAGGCTGTGGCCAAACAGGCTCACAAGGACTTCTGTCGGGGTGTTCATGCTGAGAACAGGCGTCTGCGAACACAGCTCCAGCAGCTGGATCAGGAGTTCTGCGAGCTGGAAGCCAGAAGGGAGAAGCTGGAGAAACGGAAGCAGCAGTGGAAGGAGCAGCAGTGGTACCTGGAGGCTCTGGCCCGGGGGAGGCAGCGTCTGCAGCAGCTGGAGTACCGACCCCCTAAACCACAGGCTGCTCCACACCCAACCCCAGTCCATGTACTGGGTGCCAGGCCGAGAGCCACTCCTAAGTAATGGCTGCCGTGACCCAGGAAGGAGACTGGAGCTGAGGTTGGGGGTAGCACACAGGAAATGAAGATGCTATCAGGATAATACAAAGAAGGCAGAGCACCAAGAGCGTGGAGGGCTGAGCTTCTCAGAGGGGCAGAGGGGTCCTGGCCTGGCCTGTCTCTCAGGCTTGGCCCCCTCACAGCATCCCAAAGGGCTATCCTAAGGAGAGTGTCACACCCTCCATGACAAGTTCACTGTTGTATTGTAGACTTTGGTGCTCAATTCCTGCTCTGGTGTGGACCATGTGACAAGAGGGTGTGTTTGTAATCAGCACCTTCCACAAAGTCACCCCATCTCACAATAGCAGAATTGGTGTCTTAGGTGGGTGCAGGGTGTTATCTGGGGAGGTGGGTTCTTTGCATTTGTGTGTGGCTGAGGCTGAATTGATCTGCAGAGCTGTGGGTTGTGATGTGGTATGTGGCTCCAGATTTGGGCCATGTGCTCCTATGTGACAAAATATACCCAGTTCTCTGAGTCCTGGGCATTGCTGCAGGCAAAAAACCCTCAGCATTACATTGTAGAGTTTTAACTTTTAGTTAGCTATAAAGTGAACTCATTTAAAACCGTGTTGAAAGTCCATTGCTGAATATACCTTTGGCTTACAGATTTAACTCTATGTGAAATGTTTTGCTCAATGTTATTGAAAAATAAAAGCCTGCCTGTGACTGTTCACAATAAAAGTCTGTTCATCATTCATTACCGAAAAGAAAAAGCCTTGGGATTATTCAGAATTAAGCGTGAAGGGAAGAGACCACAGTGAGGAGAAGGGTGGGAATGTGACAGTGAAGACCTAGGCTCAGTCTCAGTATTGGCTCTCCATTTCGGGGACAGAACCTCTGATAAGTTTAAGATGGAGTGTCAGCACAGCCAGGAGGTCCAGTAGGTGGCCATCTCTTAGTGTTTGAAGCTGATGGACAACCATACCCTCACATCTCCATTGAAATTGAGAGATGATTGAATATAGGTAACAAAACAGAAGCAGAAAACCAGTGAAGTGATACCTGTGTATAAAACACCATGGCATGACCTGCTGCGCCAGTGCTGCCATAAGGTGAACTTAAAACCCATCTTCTGCAGCTAAGCCGACCCCACTGCAGCAAGACTGACCTCTACAGACACCAAGCGAAGGGGCTGACCTCCAGTGCCCATTCTTGCTCACTCCAGGTCCTTGCTCAGCTCAGGTGCACTGCAGAGCCAAGTGAGCTGCACCTGTGCTGACCTGCCTTCTGCCGTGTGCTGAGGCCAAGCTGTGGCACTGCATGTGAAACTAGGGTGCCATTATAGACACTACAGAGAGGGAGAGCAGGATGTGACAGAGATGCTGCAATTCTAAGTCAGAGCAAATGGGAAGAAAGGAAGTCACTAGAAATGTGACATCATCAAGGAACCTGGATGGAGAGAAGCCCAGGCTGTCCTATGGTGGGAGTCACAGCACAAGTAGTATGAAGGGCTGCCCCACCCCCACCCACCCCCAGGACTGTTGTCTGCACAGTCCCAGTCATACCCCAAATAACTACAACAGCAATCCGTAGCCAGAGCCACTGGGAAAGGAACTGACTTCAGGAGAGACACTGTCCATCCTGAGACTCACACAAAGCTACATAGCACATGGGACTTGTTCAGTCTTCAAGACCCAAACTCATGCTCAGTCACCTGACCTAAGATAAAGGTGCTCAGGGAACTCCTCAACAGTGAGAATGCTGGGTAACCAGGTGGGAAAAATGACCCTTGGCCCCCACTCACACCACCCAAAAACAGAAATCCACATGGGATAATAATCACAAATTTAGAAATAAAACAATCAAACTTTTTTAAGAAACTGGAGACCAAAATAGTCAACAATAGTCTCTTGGACTGCAGAAGTCCAAAGTCACAGAAGACAACACTGACTAGATACTATCAAAACAGAGAACAGCAGCTCACCAAGGAAAAGTAATACACGATACAAATCAGGTCTCCATATACACATACACATGCACATGCATACATGCACACATACACACATCCAGATATGCGCAAATATAATAAGTGAAGATAACATGAAGAAATCTGCCATGTCCAGAGCAGGGCCTATCTGAGGTGTTTTGGAGACAGGCTATGGTGTAGCTCAGGGCAGATCACATGCTTGACATCATGAGGCCCTGGCAGGTTCTCCCCTCCCAACACACCATGTTCAGAGATCCCTGAGGTCTGAGGAGCAGCAGCAGCCACAGGAAGGACACTCCATATCCTCAGACAACTTACCCACAGGTAATCTCCATCCACCTTGACGGCAAACTTGAGCTTCCGCAGACGGATGAGCGTGGGCGGGGTGCCAGAAAGGTCCCACAGGCAGCGCACAACTCCAGCAAGCTGGCCACAGAGCAGTTCCTGTTGGTCTGACAGGGTCTGTGGGAGAAGCAGACAACGTTTGACTCGATTGCTCTTCCAAGACCAGCACCTGCTCCTCAAGGATAGTTTTTATATTTTTTAATTTTTTGTAATAACCATCATATGTGTTTCTGTGTGTGCTTGTGCAGGAGATGGGCACCTGCACCATAGCATGTGTACCTGTGTGGACATCAGGAGACCACTTTGGAAACCGATTTTCTTTTCTGTTATGGGTTCCAGAGATTTAATGCAGGCTTGTATTTTGACCTGTTCGTAGTGTGTGTGTGTGTGTGTGTGTGTGTGTGTGTGTGTGTGTGTGTGTGTGCGCGCGTGCTTTGGGTTCTGTTATTGTTGTTGCTAAGGCAGTGTCTTACTGTATAGCCCTGACTGTGCTGGAATTCACAACATCTAGACCAGGCTGGCCTCAAACTCAGAGATCCATTTGCCTCTGGCTCCCCAGTGCTAGAATTAAAGGTATGCACCAACATCACTCAGCCAGTTTTTGTATTTTTAAGAATCATAAAAAACAGCAGCAACTGGGCTCTAAGGGTCTATGCCTATAATCCCACTGATACAAAAGAATCCAAAGTTCAAAGACAGGGACTGGAGAGATGGCTCATCAGTTTAGAACACCTGTTGCTCCTTCAGGGACTGGAGGTATTCTCAATATCCACATGGTGGCTCACAACCATCTGTAACCAACCAGTCCCAGAGGATGTGACACCCTCTCTGCCCTCCATGGGCACCAGACACATACATATATGCAGACAGAACACTCATATATGTAGTGGGATTCAGCACCTCCCTGACCTGAGGGGGTGCTCTCTGGGCCAGAGCAGGTTTGGGGTTCACCTATGAACTTCAAAGATGTTCATAAATAATAAATGTTAGAAATAAAGAGTGAAGAACATCCTGGGTTGTAGGGCAAGACTATCTCTACCTTTCTCCCACCACACAAGAAAACCAACAAAGGAGAGCACAGGATGGAGCCCTGGTGACTCTCAAGTTGGGCCTTCATAAAGTCACTAATGGCTGCTGGGGTAATGGGCTGTTACAGAACCCCACAGTGAACACAGACAGCAAATCAAGGCTCTACCACATGGGTGGCTGCACACATTCCCTGAACCATGGCTCAAGCACACATGACAGGATGTAACAAGAGGTATGCCTGCCACACATGATGACATTTTGCCTCACAGAATGAAGCATGAACCTCTTCAAGGATCTAGAGCTTGCTACGAATGGAAAATGAAAGAAAATCAGTGGACAGATGTCAACTGATGTCACCATGGAGAGATCATCCAAAGCCAGAGCACACACATAACATGGTAGCTCAGTAATCTGAGGGTACAGGAGAATACAGGACGGCTGGCATGCGAGCACTGATATTAAAACAGGAATTTAGCAGGGACTAAGCAAGCTGCCTACGGGTGCTGTTAGGGTCCTGGAGAAGGGAGTGGGGGGAGCAGGAGAAGGAGGAGGCACGGTTGATCACCAGAGTAATGTCAAAGGCAGCAATAAGAGTCTAGCTGCAGCACCTGATGAGGCTAAAGAAGTGCGGTCACTCTTGGTCATTCCTGTCGAGTGTGACCATGACACAGTACACATCTCCATCAGACACGCAACTTGATATTAATGGGCAAAGGGAAACAATGTCTAGAACTTGCTTTAAACTTCTCTAGGGAGCCTCGGAGTGGGGCTGAGGGTGCAAGCCTTTAATCCCAGCACTCTGAGGCAGAGGACTCAGATCTCTATGAGTTCAAGGCCTGCTAGTAGGGGGAAAAAAAAAAAAAGAGGTATGTTAAGGTATTTAAGATTTGCAGTGTTCGAAGCTCTGACACTAGAATACATGTAAGAGTTTGTAATAGTCTCTACTTTTTTATTTGAATAAAAGCTTCTTGAAATTAGCTGATCAAAGATTTAAGGAGACAGACAGAAAACTCCTACTGCTGCCAGGAGGAAGAGAGAGGGACTGAACTCTTGAGACCTGAGAGCAAGATAAGGGTGCTGCCTGGTGGGATGGGCCTGTCAGCCTAGTGGCTACAGAGGCTGGGAACTCAGTGAGAACCTGTCTCAAAACTCAAAAGATAAATAAATAAAAAGAGGGCTGGGGAGAGAGCAGAGCGTGCACGTGGCCCTGAGTCTCATCACCAAACTGTCTTAGAGGCCGTGTATACCCGAGGCCCTGCTCACCTGGGCGGGGTAGAAGTAGCAGATGCCAGCTCTGGTTGGGTCTCCTTCTCCCTTTACCTTGGAACCATCATACAGAAAAAAGTAGTTCCACCTGGTAAGAGAACAGAATGAAGCCATGGGTCCCCGCTGGTGACAATGACAAGCTCCTGACACTTCCTGTCTGGCTCTGGGAGGCCTTATGCTCAGCTGCCAGGAAGAGTCCAGCAGCCACAAGTAGATAAACCCACTGCAAGTGCAGCACAGGCAAACTAAAGATATGCCTGTGTTGTGAGCCCATCTGCCAGAGGAGGCAGCCATCTCTTCAGGGAACCAGTTCACCCACTGTGGCTGCTGTTTGAACCCCTAGCTGTACAAGCACAGGGCCAGCCATGCTTTCCCTCAGTCTCTCTGTTCTGCTAACAACAATCTGTACTGCACTTCTCCTGAGCATACTGAGGAGAAGGAGCCTTGTTCAGAGAACTCATGGACTCTAACAGACATGTATGGAGGACCTGCGGGCGATGTGCTCATCCATAACGGGAAGACAACAGCCTTTGATAGTTGGCAGAAAAACATCCAGGTCCTCTCTGAGCCTCAAAAGCTTGCCACAGCTTAATCTCGCTTCCTCCTCAACCTTCCAGAATCCTCAGTGTGAAGGCATCTCCCTTCAGAGTTTCTAGTACCTTCTGCACTTCTCTAAAGACTTTCACCCAACCCAAACAGGTCTCACTTTGTAGCCCAAACTGACTTCAACCTCACAGCCAGGACATCTGCATTTGGAAGATTCTTGCCCTGAGGTAAACATCATCTGTGCACAAGGTGAACTAGGCAGAAACTGGGCTTCAGTTTTAGTTCTTAGACTGAGAAAGCATACCAGCCAGGCAGGAGCAGCCCATGAAGGGGACACAAGACTGTCACTGGAGCTGTTTTCATAGGACTCCAGGCCCTCCCCTGGACCTCCCACTTCACCTTCCCCCATGACAGACACCTGTCCCAGCACCATCCATTTTCTCAAGCTGCAGGGCTCAGTGTGTAACTGGCAGTCACGGGTTTGAGGGTGATCAAAAGCATGGGTAAATTTTAAAAGCTCACTATGGGCCACCATCCACCCCATCCTACCCACACTCTGAAATCAGCCCTGCTCCTCCAGGTACTCTGTACCTCAGGCACCATTTGGATGGCTCCACATGTGATCAGTTGCTAGGTCTGCTGAGTCAAGTTCAGCCACACCTTACACTGTCACCTAAGGAGCATTTGCTGAACCAGGTTATGAAGAAGGAAGAAGCTAAAGAGGGTACATAAGGGAACTAGACATTGTGCCTTAGGAGCTAGACTGGCCAAACGGCCTCTCCACAGACACAGACACACCCAGGTGATCACCAAGACTGGCAATCATCTACCTGCAATGTCTGAGGTGGGATTTGCCAGGTGTTCTGGCTTTTGCTTATTGCTGCTGTAGTAGGGATTGAACCCAGAGCCTCTCAAATGCTAGGTGAACACTCTACCATCAGGCTACATTCCCTAGCCAAAAACTTAAAAAGTCTGAACACACATAAGTTCTAAAGAGAAATGGCTTTCACAGTTAATGAGGTGTTCTAAAGAGAACAGCAAGACTAGCTGGCCCTAGCTTCCAGTTCACTCAAACCATCCTGGAAGCAGCTTCAGGCAGGCTTTGACACTCACCATGAGGTTGACTTTGTCTCTGGAGGGGTGGGAGTGGCCATTTACTCTCCAGCTGGCCTCATCCTCTTCCTCTGATAATTCCTCCTGGAAGAACTTCTCTGTCCTCCCCAACTAGAGCTCCCAGTCCAGTGACTCAGGTGTGGTCCAGTCAGGTGGTTTCTGCTGCCTGCTCACTTTCCATTCAATATGAAAATGCAACTTCCCTTCAGGACAGGTTCATTTCCAGAAATATCTCTGCATCTTTGAGAAGTTCAGGAGAAAACAGACTGAAGATGAACTAAACCTACTCAATGAGTCAGATCTGTAATCTGGTTTCAGGTGTATCCATGTTGTCTGCACTGGGACCTCTTCCAACTCCTCTCAGGGAGTTCCACAGGAGACAGAGCGTTATCAGATGGGCAGAGGCAGCTTCTGATAGGATCTAACTGTAGAAATAGTGCAAAGCCATCCAGTGGATCCCTTCAAATGCTCAGTACTTTCCAGTTCACCCACCAGTGTCTGGACTCTGAGTAAACACAAAGAATTAATTCTTTCAGAAACCCATGAGCATGCATGTGACCCACAAGGTTCAATGAATAGTTGATTTCAAAACAGCTTTCAAAACTATGTTTCAAAATAAAGAGTATTTTGAAATTGGGTAGCAGAGACTTCAAAGCCCCTTCATTTTTCAGTAGAAAACATTGTCAGCCTTGCAGAAAGGAAATTAAATAACAAGTGTGAACTCTCTGGGTGTTAAGGAGCCACACAAGTCAAATGGTTGCTGGGGTGACAGTGGAACCTAAATTGAGGAACTGGCACTCAAAAGCCTAATCTGAACGTGTGCAGCTTTTGAGGATGCAAAAAGAGAACTTTCAGAATGCCCTTTATTTCAAACGCCTATCAGGAGAGGACAACTCAGTGCATTACAGAATACCCAAGTCAGAAGGGAACCTGGCCTCTTCCGAGGGAACCGTCCAGAAACACGTGGTTCAAGGCATTAAAATTACTATATGTAAGGTCAAAATCTCCTAACAGTAATAGTCCACTGTTGGGATAATACTAGGAGAAAACAAACAAACAAACAAAAATGGCTTAATCCTTCTACTTGGTGACACCTCAGTCATTTCCATCTATAGTCCTATTCCCATTTCTCCAAGTAATTCCCTCAGGGACACAGTCTCCAAAGCTGGCCACAATTCTGCCATCTGTGGAAATAAAGTGTGTTAAAGTCTCTCAGGGAACGAGCCAGGCTTTGAATCCCAGCACCCCAGCACCAGGGAGGTAAAGGCAAGCAGATTGCTGCGTTCCAGAACAGCTATGGCTACATAGTCGCGCCCTGTCTTAAAAGCAAGCAAAGTCCCTTAGAAAGAAGGAAGTGCCTGTGGGATATCCCCTAGGAACCTGAGAAGGCCTAAAGACCCGTCATCTCAGTTACAGACATCTTGCTCTAGAGAGTGCACAAGGAGTCTGTGCAGGGTCATCTCGGGTCCTGGAACTCACGCCTCTCATTCCCAAAGGCCTGGTTGGAAGACCAAGCAGCTAGTTCGCAAAGGTGCAGATGAGGCCAGTGATCATCTTGTGGGTAAGGACTTGAAAAGGCCCTGGCAGCCTGGGACGTGACAGCATAAGGCTGGTCCAGGCGCGCGCGAGGATGGGGGCGTGGAAAGTGGCCTCGATGTGTCAGGAACCGAGCTGAGGACCGTGGGAGCTGGGAAACTGCAGCCCGAATGCCCAGGTCTCACCCCCGCCCACCTGCCGGGAACCCGGGCTCCGTTTGGCCTGCGCGACAGCATTCGATCGATACCTGCGCCCGGCAGACCCGCGATCACGCGCAGCCCCACCTCCCGCCTCTAAAGGCTCGGTGATGACGTAAGATATGGCGCAAACATGTGACGCCAGGCATAGCGGTCGCACAGGCGCATTGTGTTGACGTCAGCAGCATGGCGCCGACCGTGGCGGCGCCGGATCCCTGGAAAGAAGTGGCTCCGCGAAAGAAGCGCTCAGCGGGCAGGAGGCCGCGGCGGGACGAGAGGCGCGCCCAGGGGCCCGGAGCCGAGCCGGAGGCGGAGGGCGAGGCTGTGCTGCGCCGTCTGCGGGAGGCCGAGTGAGTGTAGCGTCTAGAATCCACTCTGTCTCCGCAACCGGGAAGTGCGTGTGTCGACCCGCTGGGAAGGCTGAATTCCCATCGGTGTAGCAAGCTCTCAGTGCAGTTGCCATTCCCGTGACAGCAGTTACAGCAACTTGTCATTTGTGCCTTCATTTGTCGTTTTTTGAGATGGTGGTGGAAACATTACATAGGTTCCTCAGAGGATTAGATGATGGGTTGACGGTAAAGCACTGTCTGGCACCTAGTAAGCTCCAAGGCCCGAATTTACAGTTCATGTTGTGTCCTATGTTGACTGTCTTTTTTTAGTGGGTTGGTTTTGATTTGATTTATTTGAGGTTGAGGGTGTGTGTGTCACGGTGCGTTTGCGGAGCTCAGAGGACCATTCCTTGCACTGCATGGGTCAGGATGATCAAAATTCAGGTTGTCAGACTTGGTGGCAAGCTCTTTCACCCAATTTTGGTTTGGGGTTTGTGAGACATGATCTTAGGCTAGCTCAGCGGGTCTGGAACTGGAAGAGGTTCTGCCTCTCTGTCTCTCTTAATGCTACAGTAACAGGTGTGGGGCACAGCCCACATTGGTTATTAACAGTATTGTAAATCAAGGTTGCAACACAGTTGTTAACATTACATTAGCATCTATGGTTTACTGAGGAGCAGCAGACTTTTGCATCCTACATACTGCATTGCCCCAGTAGGATCTTGGACACTCAAAGAAACATACAAAGGTCATTGTTGCAGGCCCAGGTCTTGGTTGACTTCAAACCCCATGCTTCTATCTCTCCATTGCTCTGGACTCTCCTGCTATATGGCTGTCTTCCCATAGCTTGGTCTGTACCTTCTTACAGGGTATATAGACGGTGCCCACCATGCACAGACTACTTCATGTTTTTGCCTTTTCTAGTTGTGGTCTTGCAGGGCTTTGTTACAAAATTGTGTACCATTTCAGATAGGTCAGAATGGCTATGACGAGGGTGCCATGTTAGACTTGGAAAGCAGTGGTGACCTGGAAGTTATAGGGGCAGATAGAAACCAGCAAGAATTCTACAGTCCCTGAAGATCAGTCCGATGAAGGCACCTGGAAGAAGCTAAGTTGTTTCCTTAGCTTCTTCAGAATCTTCCAGAGCTCCCTGCTTCTCACAGCACTCTTACTGGAATGTGGTCATCCCTCCTGACTCCTCAGCATAGAGAATCTGGTTCAGGACTATGTAGAATTTTTAAAGTGCTTTACTGTATTAGTTTCTATATCCACCTCAGGAGGGCTGTACATGGCCTTGGGGGGATGTTCCTTTCCTCTCCTTGTTCCCTAAACACTGCCTTTGGCATGTTTTAATTCACTGTTGATTGTTTTGCCCTAGGCAGTGGAAACCAGTTAACTTGAATAAAGAGCAGACCAGACCTTAGGACTTTCTCTTTGACTTTTCCTTTAGGACTGTAATTATTGAGCACCTGCGGGGTAGCCTTCTGTCCCTCCTGTTAGTCTACAGTCTTGAGAGAAGGAAACTTTGATGAGTAAGACTAAATTCAAGACTTTCCAGTATTTATTGAGTTGCATCTCTGCTATGCCAAAGATGTAGAACAGACCTAGACAATCCCTGGGAAACCAGGGCCTGTGGATGAGGGTCCTTTTATATCCCAGCAGTCTGTACCCAGGCCATGGGTATGTCACTCAGTAAAGGCTACCTTTGCATCGGAGGGTCCTACATCCTCCATGTATCTGGCTCGTGATCAGGAATAGGATGGTCTATAAAAGAAGAGAGATGACCGTGGCATTTCTTCTCAGGGAGGACCTGCGGATCTCTGATTTCTGCAGTTCAGCACTTGGTGAGTATCATCTGGCCTGGGGTAGGTGGTGGGGGCACATGGGAATGGAAGGTGGGCAAAGGTCATTCTTCGTTGAAGGGCATTTTGCTTCATGACCTTGCTTTGATGTGTTCTAATGCTGACTTCCTCAGAGTTGTGTCTTTGGTACTGACTAAATCTGAAGTGGAGATGGTAGTATACATATATATATATTCTGCAGTCTAACTTTAAGAATTAAGTAACACAGTAACTGCTGGGCTGTCACACCAAAGGCAATAAATGCTACCAGTTATTATCAGGTTGGCTAAATTTTATAATTATCTTACCTTTCCCTTGATCTTCCCCTTGCAGTTATGTCCTCAAAACAGTGTGTGTTGACATAGTTCTTAATGAAAGGCAGACCATCTTTCCACTTGGTATCAAAGGCTACAGCTTTAATCACTCGGTTGTGTCTCGTCTGCAGGCTGCAGTCCCCACGGCTGGACTGTTGAGTGAAAGGCAGCACTAAGCTACTACATAAAACATCTTAGGGTTCTTTTCCCAGAAGGGACATGGACAGTTTCCTGTCCAGCCTTTCCTTCCCTGTGGAACTTGTGCAGAGATAGCCTTGCACCTTGTCGAGCAGAAACAGCTTTGATTAGTGTTGGGACAAATCGGTCCTCTTGTTTATGATGGTGATCTAGGAGGGCCAGGAGGTAGTGCTGCTTTGTAGAGCCATCAGGCTCCTGCACCTTTCAGGAGCTTCCCACAGTCAGCACAAACGTCTCAGTCATGTAGTTTAGATGTAAACCTTTTAATAAGCTCTTAGCCAGTAGAGCTCAGGGTCCCACCTTTGGCAGCCTAGACACGACTCAGGTAGCTTCACTCTGAGTATTGGGGCTTGTTGCCCCCCCCTTCCCCATCCTGGCTCCAGGGGTCAGAACATATGCTCTGATAGCATTGGGGGGGGGTGATCTTTCAGAAACTGTCACCCAGTGTCTTGGAAAACAGCTCGAGCAACTGCAGGGCCTACCGGAAGCCCTTGGAAGGTTGTACCTCAGCTCATCACCCAGCGGGTCCGGAGAGCCACTTGCCACAAGCACTTTTCCTGTGAGATGTGTGTGCTATGGCCTTGGGAACTTTGCCTCCTGTGTTACTGCTCGGAGCCAGCTCGCTTTTATGCTTCTCTTCCTGGAGAAGTACAAGGTGAGTTTGCCACCTTCTCCTGCATCTGGTGTGGTGGAGGTGTGCCTGGAACTGAAGCAGCCATCTTCCCATCCAGATCCCCAGAAGCCACTGCTGGGTCTATGACCCTCTGTTCAGCCAAACTGAAATTTCAGTGCTCACTTGCCTCGGTGTGACTGTCCTCAATGAGAATGAGGTAGGTTCTTTTGTCTCCTCCAGACCCCACCTCTGTCAGTAGACAGGCTTTTCTGTGACTCAGTGCCTCACCTGGCCCCAGCATGCTGGCCTTCCTGTGGGAGACCAGTAGTCAGCTTCATGTTAGACAGTTATACCCACCAGGAACACTTGAACCAGCACTATGAACTAATGTGTTAGGTTTACAAAAACCTTAAGTCTAGGACCCCACTGTGACAAGGATCTGCAGTGATACAGAGGACAATCATCACATAGAATAAAGTGAGCTTGGGTTCCTGTACAGCCTACATTTACATCACTAATTAGCCAGACCACACAAGTTAGGCTTTGCACTCAACTCCTTAGCACTCATTCTGCTACTGCCTCCACAGGAAGGCAAGCACAGTGTCCATGGCCAGCCCACTGTCTTCTACATGCCACACTGTGGTACCGCTCTATACAACAATCTGCTGTGGAGCAACTGGTCTATAGATGACCTTTCTAGGGTGGTCATCATTGGGAACAGTTTCCGAGGCCTCGAGGAAAGGTAAGCCATTGTGAATGCCAGACTCACCTGCAGGCAGAAAGGCTTTCCCTACAAGGAACCAGGTAAAAGGTTTAGGGCAGATGTCAAATCCCGGGCCCAGTTTAAAGCACCTAAGGAATCTGCAAATAATTTCCTCTTCTGGGGCACAGTGTGTTTGAGCAACCATGCTTTTTTATGTGTAAAGATGACATTTTTGATCTGCTTTGCAGCGCCTGCCTGCCTGTACTGCCCTCTTCCCTGCAACTGCTTGCTGGGTCATCTGATTCCACACCCCCAACCTTTTCTGAACCCATCTCATTTTTCTACCTGTTATAACTTGAAAGGAAGAATCATTCATAGACTTCCTAATTGTGTTATTTTTTTATTTCTAGGTTGTTGGCAAGGATTCTGCAGAAAAACTATCCCTACATTGAGAAGGTATCTGATGGAGTGGGGGGAGGGGGCACACTACCCAGGGATGTTCTGAGTATACACAGCATAATGTGCCGGCAGGGGCTCACCCCTAGAACCAGTCAGTGCCCAGTTCCCTTCAGTCCAGCATCGCCATTACACTGAAATACAAATCCCCATTTCTTGCTTTCGAAAGGACAGTAGGATGGCCAGTGAAAGGGACGGTATGCCAGGAGAACAGAGTTACTGATAATGCCTGTGTTTGGATCCTGTCTCTCTCAGATTGTAAAAAGCCTGGAGGAGTTCCCACTGCCTCAGACTCCACAATACATGGACACCTTTAACGACATCTCTGTCCACTGGTTCCCTCTACTGAAGCTGGAGGGACTGCCCAGGGACCTGTGGGCATCTCGGGAAGAGCCTGATTACCAGGACTGTGAGGACCTGGAGATTATCAGGAAACAGACGGACTGAGCTCAGCTGGTGTAGAGGAGCAGTACCTGCCACCTGGGCCGGGAGCCATGGTGGGTGCAGACCAGGCCAGGAACACAACTCGGGCTGGTGGGATCCCATCACATCCTGTTCTGGTGGCCTGGTCTCCCAAATAGAGACATTATTTGTAAAATGGGTTTAAAGTGCTATTTATTCACACCTGTCTGGTGTGAGGCCCTGATGTCTACTTGGCCATGTCTATAAGGCTCTGCAGGGAGGTGGGCACCCAGGTCTTCTCTCCCTGCACGAACACCACGCCCCGGTCAATGTAGATGACGATGCGACCAAAGGTGTAGAGCTGCTTGCCCTCGTGCCGCTTGCCAATCACAGGCATGAACACGATGTTGTGCTCCTCTGCCTTGGTCTCTATGAGGTCCTTAAAGTTCATGGGCACAGAGCTGGCAGCCACACCAATGCCCCTCTGAGCCATGTTCTCGGCCTCACGGCGCTCCTGCATGGCCTCGTACTGGAAGTCCTTCCTACGCTCTGTGTGGGTGAGGTATGCAATGTTCTCTCGTGCACCTGGCTGCATGTAAGCACCTAAAAGAAAAGAGGACGGTGAGTGAGGAAAGGTAGCCCCCAGTATGAAGGACCCAACATGCATTATGATGGCATGCTATGTGTGACTCACTGGAGCAACTCCGCTTAAAGACCCAGGCACTAATACAGGATCACAAAATTGGTCCAGGACTGGAAAGCCACTGGCCTCTTAGATGCTTGCGAATCCTGGTGTGGAAGGAAGGAGCAGACCAGAGACTGACGGGTCCCCTGGCCAGCACTGTGTGCTTCCATGACTTTGCCATAGAAAGCTAATATCAACTACCAGAAGTGAGCCTGTTGGTACCAGATGAGATGTGGACAAGAGCTAGGCCCAGAGGCGGCCTCTGAACCACCACCCACAGTCACTTCATAGTCTCCCACGGCTTACGCTGCTTCTACTCTCCCCTAACCCACAGAAGCCCCTGCCCTCAAACAACGGAAAATGGGCTGGAGAGATGGCTCCTTGGTTGGAAGTACGTCTTAAGCTTGCAGAGAATGCAGTTTGATTCCCAGGACCCACTTCAGAAGGCTCAAAAATATCTAACTATAGATCCACGGGATCTGATACCCTCTTCTGGGTACCCTGGCACTGCACCCATGTGTACAACAAGACATGTAAACCTAAAAAAATTAATTTTGGAGAAAAAAGGAAAACTATATTTAGGGAGCTAGAGTATGGCTATTTGAAGAATCATAGGGTAACTCCAATGCTAAGTGTGAGAGGTTAGGGGAACAATTCTGGGGTGGATGAGGTGGTGATGGGTTAAAGGAGATAGCCACTGCCGCTGCCACTGTGGAGCCACATAGCCCTTCATAAGCACAAGGCCTCACCAAGAGCTTAAAAAAAAGCTGAGACATCCAGGCCCGTGCTGTGTATAAAGCTAAGTGGCAATATCCTTGTTTCTGCCATGAACACCTTCAGAACACCTTCAGTCTACTTACAGTTCAGCAACGTGACCTGTATCATACCTCAACCCTGGTCTTCCACAGCAAGCAATGATACACAAGATCCCAGCTGCCAAGGGCCAAAGACCATGTAGACCATGAAGTAGGTAACCAGTACTGTGTCACAGAGCATTGCTCAGAAGGAGAACTACCAGTGCTGTCTGCACAGCAGTGTGGGAAGGCTATCCTGTGACTGGTCTCTGTCACAGGACAACACAGAGAGCTGTAAGTGGCTGAGTCCACAGGGCACTGCCTAGGAAGTGAAGTTACACTTAGGGTGGCCTTACAGAAGACCCCTCCCAAGAAAAAGGGGAGTCAATATCATGTTTAGGAAACAGGGCTAGGAGCTGGAGAGATGGCTCAGCCGTTAAAGGCTAGGCTCACAACCATAAATATAAGAAACAGGGCTAGGACATCCCAAACAGGAACCCTACTCACCCACGTTGGAGGACACAGCTCTGTTCATGATGTCAAGTGCTTCATTGAACTTGTCCTTGACAGAGGGGTGTGCCAGCACCTGGTCTGAGAACATGGATTTCCAGCCCAGGTACCACTTGGTGATCTCCTCATAATTGGGGCTGTTACTGAGCCAGGAACACAGCACCTGCCAAAGGACACAACACTGAGCCAGTGACCACATACTGGAAAGGGGGCTGGACCACAGCAGAGGGAGTACAGTGTGTCCCCAGGGGGCATTGCTGGATTCAGGGCTGCTCCCCACAGCAGCCCACACTACAGGGCTCATGGAGCTGTGGCATCTAGCAGTTACTGGTACAATCTGAAGCCAGCCTGTAGCCTACATGTGCTGAGCCTTAATCTCCACATCTCCACACAGGTTCTGTGCAGAGCTGAGGTTAGGTGAATCATGCTAAGACAGCAATGGACACCGATGACCAGCACTCACACCCTACCATGTCCCTCCTGGACCACACTGCATACCTGAAGCCACTTGGGGAAGAAATGCTTCTCTAGCAGCCCCACCAGGCTGGAGACAGAAATCATTCCTTCCCAGTCCATCACCCAGTAGAAGGCGTCCATATGCTGCTGGTGGGGGTTGATGACGAGCTCACCCAGGCACATGCCTGCAAGAGAGATGGTCCCTGGCTCAGCCTCCACAGTGGCAAAGTCATGGAAGCATACAGTGAAGGGTTTCAGTCTCTGGTCTGCTCCTTCCTTCCACCCCAGGATACATGCATCTAAGAGGCCAGTGGCTTTCCAGTCCTGATGCACAAACCAGCCCATCAGGAAAACCACAATGCACAGAGATCCCACAGTCATCACTGTGGACATTGGTCATAGCAGTGAAGAAATGGCAGGAAGGCCCTGGTTCCCTTCCCTTCCGCCCTTGCCCTAAGCAGTACACCTCTTGTAATGAAACACTGAGTAAAGTACACTTGGCTTACACGTCCCTGTTGCCTTACCCAGCTTGGGCACGATGTTCCTGAGCATGAAGGCCTCCCAGGACCCGGGGGTGAGGACCTCTTTCCAGGGCTGTAGGATGAGCTTGGCTGATGCATCACTGGGATGCCACTTCTGCAGTGCACTGGACAGCTTGCTGCGGACAGGAGAGTAGAGCGGCTCCAGACGGGCCTGCATGAGGGGCAGCCATGGATGGATCCACGAGTGGATGGGAACAGTGTCTGTCAAGGGGTTCCAGTTGTCCACCTGTAGGATGAATGGAATGAGGATGAGCAATGCAGCCCATGGACAGTTCATGACACAGCAGTGCTGCCTTAAGGAAGGAGGCATGTGTGTCCTGACCAAGAGCCACGTCCTTGGTGCGCATGTGGAGGACAAGTTCCACCATGGAGGTAAAGGCAGACATAGAAGCCACTAAGCTGCCTCTAGGTCCCTCCACAGAGGAAAAATACACTCCGGCCACCAACTCAAATCTCAGCATGGCTCATGGTTTGCTAAAGGTACTGAGGAAATGAACTCTCTCTTGAGGGAGGTAGGAAGGAGGTACTCCAGAAAAGGCCAGCATTAATAACAGAATCCTTCAGTCCCAGGCATCTAGTGGCACAGGTAACAGTAGTAAGAGATACTGTCAGAGCTCTGTCCTACCTCTTTCTGCAGCTTGGGGAAGATAAGCTGGTCCAGGATATTGTCCAGGATCCACACAGGGATGATGTGTGCCCAACTGTCCAGGAAGTCCACCATCGGTTCACAGTTCCTGGGTTGCCACTGGGCAACAACATTCCGAACAAAAGGCATCCAGACCTCCCACATGAGCCTGTGAGAGGAAAGGGCAGCTGGTCAGCCACAGTGCTGGCTTCAAAGTGTGCCACCCACAAACACACACAGGAAACTTCAGGGCGGTCACCACAAGGACACCTGTGATATCTTGGCTCTTAGCTTTGGGCTCCTCAGTGGTGCCACACACTGACAAAGCTGCTACAGGACCATGTGGGCTAATGGTGTCAGCACAGGGCATGAAATGCTCTCCCAAAAAGAACCTTTGTTCACAGCACCTCCTGCTCAAATGTCCCCTCCTGAGGTACCTCTGTCTTCTCCACACCTGCCCCACTCTTGGTTCTCACTAGTAACCTGCCTGTTCACTTGTCAACCACCTGCCTTTCCAGACTGTGGGGGAAAGCTGCTCATGGTCCTCCCAGGGTCAGCTCAGCAACTGGACACTCAGGACACACAACAGACTCATGAGTGAGCATGCCTTCAACACCCAGAGCAGTGCCAGTGTGCAGCAGAGTCAATAGGGGCTGAAATGGCTGTCATCCACCCTGTAGCACAATTCTTGCTCTTCAGGGAGGTAAGGGGACATAGTGGGGTGGGGCCCCTGGCACCTGTGGAAGGCATCTGAGGACAAGTCCTGGCTGCTGTGAGACAGAAGTTGGTCATTCTCCAGGAGGCTCTTCCATTTGGAGATGATCTGGGTGCCGTAGCTGCCATCCTGCAGAACACTGACATCATCAGACTCCCCACCTCGGTTACCATGCCCCTGACAAGCTGCAGGCTGTACCCTAGCTCACCTCGAGGGGTTGCCAGTCCTGGAAGTAGTCCTTCACAAGTGGGTAGACAATGGCCACAGCGAGGTCTGCACGGTCCGCCAGGCGATACTCCTCATAGTACTTGTCCTGCAGCGTTTCAAAGATGCGGGCACACTCATCCAGCGTGAGGGGGTCAGTGCCATGAGGCTGCATGCGGCGCTCACACTCCTCCACCAAGGCTAGCACCTTGCTGAGGTTGGAGATGACACGCTCTTCATGTGCTAAAACTTCAGCGGTCTTCTCCAGCTCGTGGGACAGGCTGAGCACCATGTCGCGCTCATACTGCAGTTGGCGGTCGCTCTGGATGATCTCCTGCTCTGTGCGCTCAATCAGCAGCTGCAAGTTATGCTCCAGCTCGGGCAACGCAAAGCCTGGCACCTTGGCTTCCTGGCCCGCTGTGGGAGGCAGCTGTGCCATTAGCGGGAGTCCTTCATCGGGCACGCTGTGCTTGTGGCTGATCTGGCTGTAACTGTAGTACACCTTCTGCTCCCGGCCTGTCATGTCGATCACCTTGGAAAGAGGAGCAGTTGCCACCTGTTAGCCACCCCTGAGCAGGAGAGACAGGACGCTAGCCAAGTGTCAAGAGCCCTGCTAGTGGGCAGGCTTGAGATGCCACATCTGTACTTCCTCACTCTGACCCATGACGGCAGCTGCCATCACTGCCATCTGGCTACTTGGAAAGTGGCAGCAACATGGCAGACCATCACACGGGGAGGTGAAGACCAACCCTCCCTTGATCCCAGCTGTGAAACCTACCGATTTATTCACAACTACGGGCCGGACACCTGTGAGCCAGGCAGACCCCCAAGCAGAAGTCCTTCAAGGAGAGGCCTTTCTCTAGGCTCCCAGGCACTCAGCAGCCTCCCTACGTGCTTGCTGCACTCCCAGGAGCCCTCTCCTGGGTCTCAGAGCAACGTTTACCTACAAATGTATCTACAGAGAACCCAAAACAGACCAAAGGAAGCTGCAGGCTAAACAGGCCTCTGGGTTAGGAGCTGTGCTCACCACAACGGTCTGCACGGGGAGCTGGGTTGCTCTGTAGTATTTGGGGCGGAAGGCAGGGCACATTCTGTGCTCAAAGTATTTCCTGCTAGAAGTGCTACTGAATTCACTGGGCGAGAGCTCCAAACAAACAGGAATGCTGTGTGCTGGCCTTGACCACTGTTGTGCCCTGAAGGGGCAGAAGCAGAACTGGACTGAGAAGTGGTCACGCACTGGAATCCCACTGTCAGGAGGTGTGAGGAGGACTGAGTATTTGAGGCTAGCCTGGGCTAAGAATTCTAGGCCATTTTGGTGAGATTCTGTCCACGCACCCACGCCCGCCAATGGCCTACTATCAGACAGAGGCCTCAGAAGATGGATGTCACGTACCTTGACCTGGGACAGCTCCTTCTGGGGTGCTGTGATCTTCTTGCTGACCCTGCCCTTGGCCTTCAGCTCTTCCACAGTCTTGTAAGAGTACTTTGGCTTCTTCTTGCTCCCACTGGGGTCTTTCCTCCATTGGCTCAGCTCCTTCTGAAACTCCTGAGGCAGAGGGATGCAGATAATGACAACAGGAGGGAGGGGCCTCTTTCCCAGCAGCAGGACCAAGGCCCTTAGCATGCCTGTAGCCACCCAGCAGCGCTTCCCAATACCCCGTACAGTTAGAGCAGTGAGATGCCAAGGCAGGGGCCCCGAGGGAGGGGCGAAGTGCTGCTGGTCCTCACTGATGCATACAGAGCGGCACTGGCCCCAGCTGGCAGAGCTCCACAGGAAATGGTGAGCACAGGGTAGCATGAGCAAGAACATGCCCACCCTACAGGTCAGCTCCATGGAGGTCATTTTATTTTTCACACTACTTTAACCTGTCATATGTTTCAAGTATTGGGTTAAGGAATCGTGGCACCCCATCTCATGCAGAGCCTTCTCTGCAGCCAGACCCCGTCCGCTGGTCCCACAGCTGCCAGCCTCACACACACCTAAGCCCATAACATCATTTTGCCATTGGCTACACACCGAGCTCTCAGCAGGGTCTGCCACGAAGCAGGTGTATAGTGACACCCAAAGGCCCGAGCCATGAGCCACCCACAGCTGCCTTCTCATTACCTCTTCAGCCTCCTCTTCTGAGTCGGCCACAGGGAAGTCCTGCAAAGACTGAGTGGTCCGCTCCGAGCCATATGCCCCCACAGCTCCTTTGCCTTTTCTCTGTTTAGCTTCAATAGGGTTGATGATACCTGAGCAAGGAAAGGTCAAAGACAGAAAGACCTTTCAGATCTTGGCAGCCTATGTGGAGACACCACTAAGAGAACCGTTCCTGCTCCCAGCCCACCAGTGCTCAGGACAGTGCCACACCCCTAGGACTTGAAGAATGATATCACTTCCAACATGTAAACTGTAGAGAAACAGATTACTTCTGAGGATTAAGCCCTATGTACTGTCCACTGCCAGCATTCAGAAGCCTGGATGCTAGCTGGCTGGCTGAAGGGCAGCTGTGGGCTGGTAAGGTGCTCACATTGCCTGCAATTAACTTCTGTAACATGGCTAAGCCCTAGAAGTAAACACAGCAATTTTCTGAGGATTCCTGCTCCTCCTCCTCTTCCTCCTCCCCAGGTTTTTCTTCCATTCCCCCATTCCAGACTGTTGTACCTCAGAGAGGCTCTGCCATTCTCTTACCAGCCCATGTCCAGCACCACCTCAGATCAATGTGAGTGACTCTAGGTGTGAATTACATTGGACCCAATTCCTGCTAAAAAGGGCCAAGTTCTTGCTCCTCATGGCTCTGGGCTGAGCAGTGTGTGTGTCGGGGCTGTTTCTCAATGGGGATGGCTCTGGTCAGCCAGTGGGTTCATCCTCTATGGGTAAAGGCTGCCATGCTGCAGGCTGACCCTACAAAGACCACAGAAGCAGGGACTACAGAGCTGAGCCACAGGGAGCTGAGGACACTACAGACCTCGCACAGTCCCAGAGGAAGCTGTGAAGCAGCCAAACGCCTGCCAGGGAGAGTCGAGATTTCTCCATCAAACTGACTATAACTGCATGACTTTCGACCCTAACCCTTTCCAACCTCATTCTGAGAAAGCCACACTGCCAGACCCAGGAGCTAACAGTTCATGTATTTTGTTTGGTTTTGAGTGTAAGCATCCTTCCCAGGACCTGCTCTGCCAAGATCACCCCAGGCTTGACAGGGCTCCTAGCAGGAGAGGCAGATGGGGTGAGCCCTCCCTGTGCCTCCCCTCCACACTCCGTGGGCCCCGGCCGGCCTCACCTTGGGCATTCTTCCCCAGGCCCCGCCCAGGAACATAGCCCATCTTCTGCAGCAGCTTCTGCCCGATTCCCTTTGTGTGTCTCTCCCAGCTGCCAAAGTCCATGAAGGACTTGGTTCCTCCAGCAAAGCCTTTCTGGCTGGGCTTAAAATTGCCACCCTGCAAAGAAGGCATGATGAGCGTGGGTGAGAAAGAAACACAGAACAATGCAAGGGACCATGTCAGGAGAGAACAGTCTGCAGCTAGAGTGCATTATGAAAAGCTGTGTGCGGACCAAAACAATGTCAGAGACAGAGAAGGAAAGAGACTGAGTACTCATGGGGCAACACACACAGGGGTGCTTGCTGGGCTTCTCTCCACCAAAGAAGCCTCTGCCTGGTGACCCCTGACAGGTGCCACCTGAAAACTACCCTGCAGGACCTACCGTTTTTAACTTCTTTGGTCCTAAATCCTTTGGGAAGTCCTCCTGCTTCACAGGCTTTTCATCATCATCAGAGTCGTCAGACTCTGCTTCCTCAGCTGCCCCTTTCTTGAGCCCTGCACTGATGAAGTTGACCGGCGCAGAATAGTCTCGGGCCCTGCAGACAGACAAAAATCCACTAAGTCTGTAGATAATACCTCTGCACCACCCCGTCCTAGAGACTTCTCACAAGAGAACGCCTTAGAGAGAGGGGCCCTCATGGGATCAGCTTTAAAGCATAGTACGTTTATTTGTGCCCAAACATAAAAAGGGACTCAAAACCACCTCCAGTAATCATGTTTAACATTTCAAAAAACAGTTAGAGAGATGGCCCAGCAGTTAAGAGCACTGGTTGCTCTTCTAGAGGACCCAGGTTCAATTCTCAGCACCCACATGGCAGCTCACAACTGTCTGTTCCAGGGGACCTGACACCCATGCAAAACACCAATGCACATAAAATAAAGTTAAATAATTAAAAAAAAAAAAACACATTATGTCTATGTGTGGTTATACACACAACTGTGTGTAATAATAGGTTTTTGGCCTGTCTGCCCCATGATCTAAACTTGTAGACCTGCAGTCTCACAGAAACACACAGAGGCCCCATGTTGGGCACCATTTGTAGAAGGAAGTTTTGGGCTCAGACTAGCCTCATAGTTTAGACTTGTAATTTTTGTTTGTTTTAAATTACTCTGACACTTATATTAATTTTATTTTGTTTGGCCTATGACCCAGGCATATTGTTAGTTAGCTCTTATATCTTAATTTCATTTATTTTTATTAATATGACTTGCCGTGTGGCCCGTGGTTTACCTGTGTTACCTTTATATGTTGATTTTTGGGTGGCTGGATGGTGTTTCTCTCTGATTTTGCTGCCCTTCCCCTATCTATGCTCTGATTTCCCTGCCTACTTCTAAGATGCCTGCCATAGGCAAGACAGTTATTATCAGCATATAGAAAGACATCCTGTGTGAGTGTCCATGAAGCAAAAAGCATAGATCCCCTGAAGCTGGAATTATAGGTAGTTGTGAGCAATGGGCTGGGGGCCAAACTCAGGCCTGCAGGAGCATTATTCCATCTTAACTACAGAGTCACCTTCCAGCCCATGTTTAACACTCATGGCCTCTGTTCAATTCGAATCTGTAATTGGAGAGCTATCATTGTAACAGAGTTGATTATAAATTCAAAATACGATGTTATAATCTTACTTCCCTTTGACACTTTTCAAAATGTTATTATCACTGTGTGTATGACGGAAGCATATGTGCCTCAGCAAGCTCGTGAAAACCAGGACAGCTTTGGAGTGAGTGGCTCTTCCTCTTCACCTTTATGCAGGATCTGGTGACTGAACTCGGCTAGCCACTCTTGTGTGGCAGTGACAAGCACTCTTACTTGCTGACCCATCCCACTGGGCCCCTTACAAATGAAAAGACTGCTTTTAGCTGTAGTGGTAAAGCACTTACCTACCATGCATGTGGCCCTAGTTCCAATTCCCAGCAACACACAGACACACACACACAGCATTTGTTTTAGATACCATTTCAAGTGTAAAAATCAAACAGGAACAGAAAAATTCAGATAGATAAAAATCCTAGCTGGATGGTAGTGACTCACACCTTTGATCCCTGTACTTGGGAGGCAGAAGCAGACAGGTCTCTGTGAGTTTGAGGCCATCCTGGTCTACAGGGTTCCAGGACTAGTTCCAGGACTGCCAGGGCAATACAAAAAAAATCCGGGGCAGGCAGGCGGGCGGGGGGGGGGGGGGGGTGTCCTAAGTAAAATTAATATAAAAGAAAAAAATCTGAGGGTCGTCAAGTGTGGGACACGTGTTTTTTTTCCCCCTTGCAAGACAGTGTCTTCCTATGTAGCCCAGGCTGTACTACCAGACTTTCTACCTTGTTTCGGCCAATAGTGTTTTCCAGAGTGACCTTCCCTAACCTCCTTGTCCTTTAGGGCCTGTGAGAATGCTCCTTGACCAGGGGATGGTTCCAAAGCTTCCGTACCTATGGCTGGTTAGCACTCCCATCACATAGTAATTGCTGAGGAGGAACCTGCCACTCCAGCTCAACAACACATAGCAAGATGCTATAGCTACAGGACCCAATAAAGCCAGAAGACTCTTCTGAGGGAGCCCCCCTTATCCCTTAGAGCCAGCCAGGGTGTGCAGCCCAGCAGACAGTACCGTTTGCCTCCAAAGCTGGGTCTCTCCTCATCCGAGTCACGTTCAGCCCACACCCCGTAGGTGGCCTCCTCCTTGGTCTGCCAGTGACGCTGCCGGTTTGGGTTGAACTCATTCTGGAGATCCCAGTCAGTGATCTCAAAGTTCTCACGCTCATCGTCATCATCATCCAGGTGTCCTTCCCCGTCCCGGTACAAGTGGGACAGCGACATGATTGGTCACTAGAGAAAGGAGGGCAAGAAGAACACTGTGAAAACCTGAGGCCAGCAGAACATCCCTATTCCTGTTTCCTCCGAACCAAAGCCCATTAGCCTCATACTGCTACTCCATAATGTTGTCATCCAATACAGGACAAAGTGAAGTGACCTGCTCTGCAATTAATGAAACAAGTCAGTCCCAGCGGGTCTAACAGTCCACTACTGCCGTGGTCTTGTCAGAGTCAAACATCACACATTAGTGTCACAGGAAGGAAGGAAAAGCTCGGTTATTACCTTAGAAATTGAGTGGGCACCTTGGCCTTTTAGGTTTTCCAATAAAGTTTTGTCTGAGAAAATACTGTTTCGTGTAACACTCAGGCTTTCTCTCCCAAACATGAGCAGGTCCTGAGGGACTAGAAGTCTGCAGTCTTTATGAAAGACACTCTACAGTCGCACCTTAGAGGGTGTGGGATAAACAAACTGTTTTAGCCATCTCTCTAACGCTATCAGTGGCAACAGTCGGTTTCTGAAGAAGCTTACAGAACTAATTAAGTTGGCACTTTAGAAAAGACAACACCCCCAACACCACACTAGGAAGGCAGAGGCAGGTCTATCTCTGTAAATTCAAAGTCAGCTTGGTCTACATAGTGAGTCCCAGACCATCCCCGACTATACAGTGAATGAGACCTGGTCTCAAAACAAACAAAATAACAAAAGCTGAGCTCCAAGTAGGCGCTTAAAAGAACAGCATCCTCACCAGGCTTGATGGCACTCTCTTTAACCCCAGCACTAAGGAGGCCGAGGCAGGCAGAGTTCGAAGCCAGCCTGGTTTACAGAGCAGGCAAGAAAAGAAGGACGGTGAAGATTAGGTGCACTTAAACCACAGCTGGAGTTCAAAGTCACCTCCACCAGCGCCTCTGCATGCAGATCAAACACCAAGCCACCTAGACTGCACACCAACTTCCCCAGTACCTGACACAGCCGTGTTCAGCTGCACCACTGACTGACAGCGGTCTTTCGTACGTACAGTGAGATCTGGACTCCCTCTGGCAGGGTGGAACTGCCTAGCTGTTACAAGTGTCTCCCTGCTCCTCCTCACTAGCCACCTGTTAAGTTAACCTCAACAGCTTCCAACCTCAGCTACGAGTGCACATTGAGTGCAAAGTTCTCAAAGGAGGCAGGGAGCCCTGGACCCAGGGGATTACAATACCGTCGCCCTCCCCAACACAGAGATGGTAAAAAGCCCACAGCGGTCAGGAAACGTTCAGAACACGAGCGCACCCGGGGCTGATTATTTAGTGTCGGCATCCGGACGCAGGCAGGTCCCAATGCCGCATCTGGTCCGGGTCCCGCAGCGGACAAGGCTGGAGACACGAGCACAGGGAGGACCAGCCTGCGATTCCGGGACGCCACCCCCGATCCGGCCGCAGGCTCACCTCGTTCAGCGACAGCGGTCCACACAACTTTCACCCTGCGTCCGAGAACCTGCGAAGAACCCGCCAGCCGAAACCCGGATGAAGCCCTGCCGGCGCGCCGGAAGGACGTCACCCAGAGGCGGAAATGGCGCTTGTTGCCCCGGCAGCGACTTAACACCAAGTGGGGGGGAAGTGAGCTTGCATACCGGAAGAACCAACGATCCCGCCAGCACTGCTTCCGGTTTCCACCGGAACTGAGGCCGTGCCATTGTCAAGTTCTAGAGTCTTACTCCGTCAAAGGCGGCGGAGGAATGGTTCCAAGAAAACCACCCGCGGGTGAGAACCGCCGGGTCCAAACTATCCGAGCCAATGTGACGGAAACCCTGAATAATTTAAATGTCCTCTGGGCTCCATGTCGCGAAAAGGAGAGGCGAAGGTTCTAACCGCAGAAGAATAGCTTCCCTCCTGGGAGAGATTTCTCCGTTCCGATCCCCCTCATCATGCATGCTTCCTGGCTTTTGTTTCTTTGCTGTAAACAGGAAAGGCAAAGGGACCTAAGAACTTATTTCCAGGCAGGTCTGGCCAGGCTGTAGTCCTTTGCCAGTCCCTGTTCCTGTTTTCTTCCGAAATATAATGACTCTAAAACGAGAGATTTATGGGCCCAAGTGACTCGTTCTTGGCTGTTGTAGGACAAGGCAGCGTGGACCTAGTACAGTATAAGGAATGAATGGGCGGAAGGAATGCCCAAGCATTCTCTCCAGGAGGTAGTTATTTTCCTCTCTACTCTAGTTATTTCTCTGTTGCTGTGATAAACTAAGGGGGAAGGGAGGCATTTGGTGGTGGGGGGATTGTTTTTGTTTTTATTAGTTGGTTTGGATTTGGTTTTTCAGGAGAGAGTTTCACTATGTAGCCCTGGTTGTCCCGGAACTCGGTTTGTAGACTAAACTGGCCTCGATCTCAGATTCGACTGCCTTAGCTACTTGAGCGCTGGATTAAAGGCGTACACCACCTTACATCTTACACTTTTCCAGCTCACAGTCTGATGTCATCTCAGGTTAAAGAACGGGTTAGTTTTCTGGGATGGCTTGTAGGCAAGTCTGTGGGGTCATTTACTTGATTTAGGTGATGCCACCCCTGCTCTGGTGGTCCTGGGGGAAAAACCAATAAGCAGGGTTCCTCCATGGCTACTGCTTCAGTTCTTGCGTTTACATTTTCATCTTGTTTTTCCTTGGTGAACTGTAACCTATAAAACAAACCCTTTCTCCGCAAGTTGCTTTTGGTCATGGTCTTTACAATACAGTAATAAAACCTAACCAAAACACAAAGAAAAGACATCTTAAGGAAGCTCTTGGGGAGTCTAGCAGAGCCACCAAATGATACTAGCGAAATCAGGGTCCCTTCTTGGGGATTATAGCCACATTAATGGAAGAATTTAAGAATAGATATAAATGAAGCTGGAGGGCAATCCTTCAAAGGACAGGCAAACTGTAACTCTCACAGCTGTCCAGAGGCCAATGGAGAAGAGAAGGAAAGGCATGATGCCATTTGAGATAGCCAGTATGGAGTCAGCCACACGGGAGGGAGGGGGTATTAGAAAATAGATCTGAACGACCTAACTGCAAATTAAAGAAAAAAACCCAGGGCAAGCAAACTGGAAATTTAAAAACTGCTGGGGGGAGGTGGAATAGGGGAAAGCCATGTTGTAAAATAGCATGGAGGGCAATCACAGGGCAGAAAGGGGGACTTTAGAGAATGAGCAAGTAGTCCCAGTGCATGGAAATTAAAAGTATTCTTATGTTGGGGAAGGATATTCTGCATATGACAAAGTGAAAGTCAGCCAGGCGGGCAAGCATATCCGAACTACAAGTTTACTTCATTTCTATGGTGTCTGTCTCGACCTGTTGGTAAGAGCTCACCTCAATTTCACATGATTGGCTACTTCATAATCCTCACACAGGGGAAGCATGTGATAGTCAAGTCTCAGGAATGTCTGGCATTCAGAACTTGGACATAAACAACAAGAGTTTCACAAAATGGGGAGGGTTATGGAACACTGGTCCCTTAGGGAAGCTAGCCATCTTTGATGAAACAAAACAAAACCCTTCTCACACTTAGGCTCTGACCAAAATCCAAATGAAAAAGAAAAAGAAATGTGTTGGGCATGATTCCAGCACTGTGAGGCAGTGGCTTTCTGGGTCACCTGGCCTAGATAGCAAATTCCAAGATATCCAGGACTAAATAATAAGATCTTGTCTCCAAAAAAAGAGAGGGAAATGAGAGAGAGAAAAAAAAAGGAAGAGTTACTTTTTTTTCTGAATCAAAACTCAGAAAAACCCAACTGAAGCTGGGAATTTACACTATTTTAAGGATAGCCTTCATTGCAGGTCATCTTTAAACAGGTCCTTGGTCTGCCCCACCGATTAACCCCTAATGGGGGAGGAGACAAGCATGGCTCCACTTCAAGTAGTAGTTCTCAACCTGTGGGTCATGACCCCTGTGCCAAACCTCTTTCTCCAAAAATAGTTAGAATTCATAACAGTAGCAAAATTATAATTGAAGTAGCAATGAAAACAATGTTCTGGTTGTGGGTCACCACAACATGAGGAACCATATGAAAGGACTAGAAATGCTGAGAACCACTGACCTAGAGGCAGATTCTATTTTGTAATGTAACAAGCTCATCCTTGAGGGAAATCAGAAGGAGATCTCAAGTCAGGAACCCTGGAGGAATGCTGCTTGCTGTATGGTCCTTTGCTGTAGACCAATCCTTTTTCATACAGTATGACTATGCATTGTTCTCATTGGCTAATAAAAAGCTGACAGACTGGTAGCTGGGCAGAAAGTTAGGCAGGAAAGTCAAACTGAGGATGATGGGAAGGAGGGCTGAGACAGGAGAGAGATACCAGCCAGCCACTGAGCAAGCAAATGTAAAAATGAGGTAACAAGCCATGAGGCATGTGGCAAAGCATAAATAGAAATCTGGGTTAATTTAAGTGCTAGAGTTAGGTAGTAACAAGCCTGAGCTATTGGCTAAGCATTTACAAGTAATATTCAGCCTCTGAGTTGGTTCTTTGGGACCAGGTGATAAGGACAGAAACTGTCCATTAAAGTTCCCTGGCTCATTCACAGGCTCATGTTTATGTAGCTTTGTTATACAGTCCAGGACCACCTACCTTGGTACTGCCCACAGTGGGCTTGGTCCTCCTGCATCAAGTAACTATGAACACCATCCCAAACAGACCCACAGGCCAGTCTGACCTGGACAATCCATCAAATCTTTCTTTTCAGATGATTTCAGTTGTCAACCTAACAACTAAAGCAAACCAGGACATTTCAAACTGGCTGACTAGTCCTATTAGAATGTATTGTGTGCCTAGGAACTACAACCAAACAATATAACAAAATGAGTGGAAGGGACACTGAAAGGAGAGATGGCTTCGTGATTAACAGCACAGCACTAACTGCTCTTCAAGAGGACCAGGTTCAATTCCCAGCACCCACATGGCAGCTCACAACTGTCTGTAACTCCAGTTCAGGGGATCTGACACCCTCACACAGGCGTACACGCAAGCAAAACACTAATGTACATGAAGTAAAACTATAAATAAATAAAAAGGAACACTGAAAGATTACTGGGGAGTGAGGTTTTCATTAGAAAAGCTATTACCACAGACAGACAGACAGGCATGCATAGTAGAGCCTGTAAGGAGATTTCAGGGCCCCATCACTAATGACAGTTCAGCAGGATCTTCTTACAGAGATCCCGAGCCCTTGTAAAAAAAAAAAAAAAAGTGGGGTCTGCTTTTATACATTTCTGAGAATGGGAATGTTTCACAGACAGGAGCCTGGATGTCCCCAAGTCCCAAGGCTAGGGTTTTTCTGAGACATAACAGGAGATAGGAATGGATAGAAGCCTCTGGAATATAAGCCAATGACCTAACTCTACATGGAAACCTCCCAACCCCAAAGATTGGTGCTGTGTCCTTCATCAAGAGTTCTCAGTTTAAGGCCAGATGCTGGTGGTATACACCTTTAATCCCAGCATTCACGAGGCTCAGGCAAGTGGATCTCTGAGTTTGAGGCTAGCCTGGTCCACAGAGTGAGTTTCAGGTCAGCCAGGAGTACACAGAAAAACCCTGTCTTGAAAAACAAAAAACAATTCTCAGTTCAAATCCTCAGCCTTTGGGAAAGCAAGGATTAAAAAATATTCAAATGCCTAGATTCAAGGAGCCCATATTCAGCCCCATCCCCTTCATTTCTCAGATAAAGACTGAGCGTTGGGGCTTGGGGTCATCCAGGTGCGAGTCTAGATTCCCAGTGAGGTACTAAGATGTGTAGGGATGTCTAAACAACACAGCTCCTCATCAGGAATGTGGCAGATCCTCTGACACTCATTGGTCCATCCATCCTACTCCTTCTAGACAGAATATAGAGAAGGCCCTGGAAAAGGGATGCTGCATGCATCTTGGAGCAAGTTAAAGACCAGAACCTGGACCCAGGTATGCCAGCTTTCATGTCACCACCTTTTTCTCTGAAGTGACAGAGAGACTTCCATATATTCAAGGTCGTAGTCAAAGACCTCTGCAGACATCATCTGTTTCTCAGCCTTCAAAGAGAGCTTCCATGGTCACCCCACTGTCCCTGAACCTGATCACTCCCTGTGAAGTTTCTGCATCTGCTCAAAATATTGTGCAGAGTGTGGGGGAGCCTGGCTCAGTTACAACTTTAAATAGGCTGGTACCATAGAAACAATCCTTAGGTGGCAATTTCAAAGCTGATATATTTAAAGTCTAGCACATGTACTTTTTCTTAGGACAGTGACATTCTGCCATGGCACATGTCTCATTCTTATTTTGAAGTCTGTTACAAAAATAGACATGATGTACTGAACTTGGCAGGATTGGTAACCCAGATCGGCTGAGATCAGCAAACCTGGTTTCCCTTTACAAGTTTCTGCACATGGTTGCTGGCTTCTGCTTTTGTCTCAGAAGCCCTCAGAAAGCTGGGGTGCTGGTGAGGTCTGCAAAACTAGGACCGTCGGAGGCACACAGTGTGGGTGAGGAGCTGGAGAGATGACCTAGCAGTTAAGAGCATTTGTTTCTTTTGTAAAGGACTTGGGTTTGGTGTCCAGCACCCACATAGCCACCTTGTATACAGTTGTGTGTAACTCCAGTTCTAAAGGCTATAGTGTCCTCCTTGAACACCAGGCACCCAAGTGGTCCACAGGCGTACATGCAGGCCAAACAACCAGACACAGAAAAATAAAAATGTTTAAAGGACGATTGAAAGCACACAGGTGTGCTGGGGAAGTAGCATGTTGGGTAAAGCACTTGCCTATAAACTTGAGGACCTCAGCTGGGCATGAGAGGGCATGCCTTTAATTCCAGAACTTGGGAAGTAGAGGCTGGCTGTTGAATCTCTGTGAGTTCGAGGCCAGCCTAGTCTACACAGAAAATTTCCAGAATAGCCAAGGCTACACAAAGAAACCCTGTCTCGAAATACCAAAAATAAATAAATGAGGAAGTAAGGAAGAAAGTGTAAAGACCTGAGTTTGATCTAGAACCCATCTTAAAAACAAACAAAAAACCAACAAAGTGAAAGAAACAAACAAAAAAATAGATACTGTGGAATAATCCTTCTGTATTCATTGGTTAGTAAAAAAGCTGATTGGCCTATAGCAAGGCAGGATAAGGCTAGGTAGAAAAGGCAAATGAAAATGCTGAGGGGTGAAGGGCTGAGTCAGAGAGAGATTCCAGACAGCCACCCAGGAAGCAAGACAGGCTAGAGGACAGTAAAGCCACGAACCACATGGCAGTGCAGAGATTAATAGAAATGGGTTAATTTAAATATAAGAGCTAGTTAGTAATAAGCCTGAGCTATTGGCAGAACATTTGTAATTAGTAGGAGCCTCTGTGTGTTTATTTGGGAGCAGGCGGTCAGGACAGAAAAACTCCACCTACAATTAGGCATAGTGGTAGGTACTTTTAATTCCAGCATTGCATAGTCAGCGACAGGCAGATCCCTGAGGCTCACTCCCCAGCCGGCCTAACCTACTTGGCCATTTCTAGGCCAGTGAGAGAACCTACATCAACAAGATGGTGGACAATGCCTGATGAAGGATACTTGAAGTGTCTGCCTTCCCAGTGCATTCCTAATGATTAACATGGCCTGGTTAAAAAAGTATCTCTCTGTCCATATGCTCCTTTGTAAGTGATTGCCTCCCCAGCATGTTCCTCCATTTCTTCATGGAGGGAGGACTCCAGACAAACAGAAACACAAGGTTGCAAGCTTATCTTGAAAATTAACAGTCACAGCCAGGCAGTGGTGGTGCACACCTTTGATCCCAGCACTCAGGAGGCAGAGATGGGCAAATCTCTATGAGCTGGAGGCTAGCCTTGTCTACAGAATGAGTGCTAGGACAGCCAGGGCTACACAGAACAACTCTGTTTCAGAAAAAAAAAATATAAGAATGAAAGAAAAAAGAATATTGCCAGTCAGATCTGAAACATCTGCTCAGGGAAGCCGGGACAGTAGGAGCAGCCTGGTTATCTTAGATTGCCATGTGGAAGCCTCCAGGCACTCTAGCAGAGGAGGAGAAAGCCTCTAGAAGATGGACTGTCAGTGTCTGTCTTGAGGGTTACTGAACTTGACTCGCTGTCGCTCTCTTCCTCCCTCCCCTCCACCCTCTCTGTTTGTACTGGGCATGTCTGTGACCAGTGTATGCCGTAGCATGCATGTGGAGGTCAGACATCAACTTGCAGGAGTTGGTTCTCTTCCACCATGTGAGTTCCTGGGATGAGACTTGGGTTGCTAAGCTTTGTGACACACACCTATTGTGAGACACTAGTCTTCAAGCCAAACTGCTGCTATCTGCAGAAGACCAACCATGTCTGTTTGCAAATAATCACAACAACGAAGGCTTGTTGACCACTGACTGGCATTTTCTCAGAGAATGGAGAGTCACTGAGCCCTTCCCAACCAATTGTATGAGATTCTGCCCTAATGGACTGGGAGGAACCTGAAGGAAGGAGTTGGTTAAGACTGGGAAGGACTAAGGGAATTACTGTCCATATATGTTTTAGTTACTGTAAAGAGATACTATGGCAACTCTTACAAAAGAGAACATTTGTTCTGGGCTTAAAAGAAAATGTCCCACAAAGGGAGTGGCACTATTAGGAGGTGTGGCTTTGTTGGAGTAGATGTGGTCTTGGAGGAAATGTGTCATTGGGATGACAGGTTTTGAAGTCTCATATCTACATCGAGCCATGCCCAATGAGACAGTTTGCTTTCTGTTACCTTTGGATCTAGATGTAAGAACTCTGAGTTCCAGAACCATGTCTGCCTGCATGCCACCATACTTCCTGCTGTGACAATAATGGACTAAAGCTCTGAACTGTAAGCATGCCACCTCAACTAAATGTTTTCCTTTCTAAGAGTTGCCATGGTCATGTTGTCTCTTCATAGCAATAGAAACCCTAACTAAGACTGGCTGGCTTACAGTTTCAGGGGTTTAGTCAAACCACCATATTTCACTTTGGGGCCCCATTGGCTTATAGGCATAACATAGTATAAAATGCATTTAGTCTGTCTTCAAAAGATGTCATAGTCTATCACAGTCTCAAGACTGTTTAAAAGTCCAAAGCTCAAAGAGTCTTCTGGAATTCATACAATCTCTAACTATAATCCCTTGTAAAACTGAAATGAAAAAGCAGATCATATACTTTCAACATGTAATATACACGATATACATTACTGTGCCAAAATGGAAGAAAGGAAGTATAGTGAGGAAATACTGGACCAAAGCAAGACTGCAAACCAACCTGGCTAACTCCAAACTCTGCATCTCCCTGTCTGATGTCAAAACATTCTTCAGACCTGCTCACTACAACACACTTCTCTCTTGGGCTGCTCCCCTCCCTCTTAGCAGCTCTCCTCGGCAGGTATCCAACATGTTGGATCTCCAAGGCAATCCAGGCTTCACCTCACAGCTTCACTCAATGGCCTCTCTGTTAAGGCCGACATGTGCCTGGCCTTAACAGCTTTCCCTAGTCCTGAAGCGAGATTCTTAAACCCTTTCTTATATCCTTGACTCTAAAGCCAGAACCACGTGGCCAAAGCTGCCGAAGTCTGCTACTAACTAAGGCTGGAACATGGCCTTTTGATTCAATTACATCTTCACCAGCTTTCTGCTTTCTATGATTTCCTTCACTACCTGAGTTTGGCTGTCTGAAAACTTGATCTGTAGACCAGGCAGGCCTCAAACTCAAGAGCTCTGTCAGCGTCTGCCTCTGGAGTGCTGGGATTAAAGGGCTGCACTACTGCATCTGAACCTAAACTGTTCTTTAATTCCTTTTCTCAAGGGAAGCACAAGTGAGTGGGATCTTGATCTCAGTTCACCACACCCTTTAGTCCATTTCTTAATCTGTTCATCTCCTTGGTCACAGGATTTGGCATCATTCCACTTCCTGGTGCCCCTTTTCTCCTCAATCTGTACATTTTGTATTTTTACTTCCTCAGCTCGCTTCTTTTCATCATAAATCTTCATTAGAATTAACATTGATAACTACATGACAGAGTCTATGCTGCTTGAGATTTCCTCTGCCAATGGAGTTAATTCAAATATCTTCACTTTAGCTTCAAGCTGACTCTAGACAAAGGCAAAAAGCAGCCACATTCTTCACCAAAACATCACAAGAACAATCTCTAGACAACATGCTAAAATTCTCTTCTGAAACCACTTGAGCTAGGTTCCCAAAGTTTGAGAACGTGAGACCTCAAAGTCCACCCCCACAGTGACACACTTCCTCCAACAAAGCCACACCTCCTAATAGTGCCACTTCCTATGGGCCAAGCATTCAAAAACATGAGTCTAAGGGCGCCACACTTGTGAACACTTCCCCTTGTGGCTGATTTGAAGCACCCACACTGTGATCAGTAGCCCCCTCACTCATATTTTGTGAGTAAAACCAATAAACACTTTGGCACCTCAGGGTGAACTGTGGTGGGATTGTACTTTGGCTTGTTAAGATCTTAGGAAGAGAGGGTAGACATCTCCCCCAGACAAGAGATCTTATCCACAGAACTTCCCACCAGCTTTTTAAAATGGAAAATCACTAAGCTGATGGCACAGGCAGGCTGGTAGTGGTTGATGAAAACTCTTGATTCCAGGGGCAGGTCTACAGTCAAGGCCATGGCTCTATGGCTGGGCATCAGCTGCCCTGATGACAGCCTGGAGGAGGGAGCATTGAAGCTCCACTGCAGTGCATCTCTTAGGAGAGCTCGTGGAGGGATCCCACTCACCCGCTCCTGTGTGTTTTGAATCTCTTCTCCATGACTTACAATAATGCCTCGCACAGTGGAACACTGTTAGACTTTTGTGTAAAAGGACATGAGTTTGGATCCCTGGACCCATGTAAAGCCAGATGCAGTGGTATGTATCTGTCTGTAATCTCACATATGCCCTAGCCCCACAACACATACACAAAATTAAATGTTAAAAAAATTAAAACAGGATCTCACATTGTGTCGTCTGTCTTCCAGCTCACTATGGTGCACCATGCTGTGGGATTATGCTCTTGTACACTGTAAGTATTTGATACTGTAAATGTTGGTTTAAGACAGGAAGTGCAGGCAAGGTGACCAGACAAGGAGAATTCCGGGAAGAGGAAGAGCAGAGCAGATGGCAGAAGACAGAGAACAAGACGAGAATGCTGCAGAGAGCAAAGGTACCAAGCCACGTGGCTAAACATAGATAAGAATCATGGGGTAGTTTAGGAGTAAGAGCACCGTGCCTGGCTCCACTGACCAGAAGCAGGCTCTGAGCAGTGAGTTAGCACAGAGGTTTCTCAGGTATTATTGACAACTGGCTGATTCTGTAAATGCCAAACTGAGGCTATAGGAGGCAGGTTGCAGGGAGACATATGCAAATGCACACAGAGGTCAGGGATGCCTGGTTCCAGCAGGGAAGGAGTCATATGAAAGAAAGCACACTTGGCAAACCCAGATGACAACCGAATCACAGGAAAATATCCGGAGGGATTTGCTGCCATGTCTCACTACCTCAGTTCAGTCCCTGGGACCACGAGTTGTTCTGACTTCTACACACCCTGTGTGGCATGTGTGCACCAACACACCTATGAGTAAATAAATAAAACAAGGAAAAGGGTCTCAGAGGCCTGCTTACCCTCTCGCTAGTTTGAAGAAAAAGGGGACAGATGCTGTCACAAAGGGGCATTGCCCAGTCACCCTGGGCTGTTTTTAGTAATCCCATCAAGTTTTAGGGAGTCCAACTGTACAGATAAAGTGGCACTACCTGCCACTGAGTCACAAAGTAACTTTATCATCAGCTTGACTGGGTGTAGAGGCACCTAGATTGATGAGCAGAGCTCTGGTTATGTTTGAGAGGGCGAGTCCGGAGATGGTGAGCTAAAAGGAAAAGGTCCTGCATGTGGGTGGCACTAGACTCAAGAGGAAGAGAACGGCTGAGCACTGATGAGCCCCACTCTGCTTCACTGCACACTGTGACCTGAAAGTCTGTCACGTGTCCTGCTATGATGGAAACTATAGGCTGACATAAATCCTTCCTAGCTTATGTCAGAAATCATAACACAAAAGTCAGCCCTGCCTCCAAAATCCATACCCCTAGGACACCACAAGCCATGGCCTCCCTAAGCCTCACAGCTTATCCCAAGAAGTCAAGGAAGGTGTGGGTGAACTCTTCAGCCCTCATGAGGCTGTTTTGGCCCAGCTGGTTACAGAGCATCTAGGGACCACACTGCACAGTAAAACTCAGGGTCAGATCAGGCCAGAGCTAAAAGAAGATGGGTCCTTGTCATCTCCAGACACTGCCTCCAAGGTATTGATATATCTTTCCTGAGAGAAGTGCTCTGCAATAACATATGGGTATGGAGGGAGCCTTGGGGCAGAACCTCCAGAGGAGCTGGTAGGTAAGATCCATGTTTGCTTGCCTCACATCCAACAAAACCCTGGCTATAAGAGCTGAGCTGAATGTTCTGTGTTGCCATACATCTTTGTGGAGAAAATTACCCAAGTGACCACAAACTTTAGCAGAACAGACCCCACATTGATATTTCTGGACTCTGCTTTTCCTTTCCTCTTCCTGTGGGAACACGGGGGCTCAGTGGTGCCCTGGGCAGCACTGGTATGTCTTCCAGTGCCACTTGTCACCCGCTCACAAGGGAAGAGAAGAACCCTATTCACTCTGTGAAGTAAGGCACAGACAGCAGCCTGTTTACTTTATTCAAACGATGTCTTTTCTCTGTGAAACCGAATAGGACTGAAGGATGGAGAAAAGCCCATATATTAAACTCTTAAATAGATCCTCTGAGTTCAGAGTCCAAGTCAAGGAACAGGTCATAATTCTTGTCCCAGGAAACGAGGTCCCCAAAGGAGCCTGTCCATTAGGAAGATAGCAAATTCAATTCTTTAAAAAAAAGTTCACAAGGAGAAAAAAATAGAAAATTCCTAAGTGTCAGAAGCTGAAGCAGTCTCTTCCTTGATGTCCAGTGTGGAGCATCTGAAGGCAGAGGTTCTAGATCCATTTCCACCGAAGGCTCCACCTCTGCAGGCCATGACTCAACTGACAGGAAGCAATGTGCTCCAGTTAGTCCGACTTCGTATACTCAAGATGGTGACTTAAGACATCTGAGCACTGTAGAGACTGACAAAGAGGAGGCGCTTCAGCCTGGGGCAATGCTGAAACGAAACATTCATTTATTTATATTATTTACTACCCCCTCCCATTTTTGAGACAGGGTCTCAGTACATAACATTGACTATACTGAAACTTGATATATAGGCCAGGTTGGCACAGAACTCAGAAATCCAGCAGCCCCTGCCTCCTGAGTGATGGGATTAAAGGTGTGAACCATCACGTGTGACTTATTTTATTCTTAGTGTGCCTGTGCACATGTGGTTACAGGTGACTAGAAGCCAAATGAGGGCCCAGGTCTTAGAGATATACATTCCAGATGTCTGGGGAGAATCTAAATTTAAAACTGACTCTTGAGTTCTCACCTACATTTTAATCTGATCTCAATAATCCCCCTCTCTGACTGATTTACAAAGAATAAATGAGGCCAGGCCTGGTGACATAGGTCTGTCTTCCTAGCAGCTCAGGAGGCTGAGGCAGGAGGGTCACAGGTGGAAGGCCGGCCTGCTGAGGCTACAGAGTCCAGATCACCCTGAGCAGTTTAATGACTCATCTCAGAAAGGAAGAGGGTAGGAATATAGGCCTGGGTAGAGTGTCTGCCTGCAGGTACCAGGCAGGTCAATGCATAAAGCCCTGGCATCAGCAGCCCTTCCCCACTCCAAGTACAATGAGTTTCAGAGAGAAGAGAGGTATTGACCCCTATTCCAAGCCAATCCATCCAGGTTGGGTAGCAGGCCCTGTATGTGGCATCTCATTTTATTTTGCTTTTTTTTTTTTAATATTTTTATTATATTATGTGCACTGGTGTTTTTGCTTACATGTCTGTAGGGGTGCCAGATCTTGAAGTTAGAGACAGTTGTGAGCTGCCATGTGGATGCTGGGAATTGAACCCGAGTCCTCTAGAAGAGCAGACAGTGCTCTTAAACTCTGAGCCATCTCTCCAGCCCCTGCTTTTTGTTTTTTTAAATATTTATTTTTATTTCATGTGAATTGGTGCTTTGCCTGCGTGTACAACTGTGTAAGGGTGTCAGATCTTGGAATTACAGACAGTTGCGAGCCACCATGTGGTTGCTGGGAATCAAACTCAGGTCCTCCGGAAGAACAGTCAGTGCTCTTAACTGCTGAGCCATCTCTCCAGCCCGGCATCTCATTTTAAATGGTCAATCAGGACTGATCTGACTTTGGAAATGGGCTGGTCTAGGATTCTAAGAGATTTGCAGATGAGGGAAGCAGCAGACAGACAGGAGCAGTTTTCTCTTCCAGGTTCTTTTCTTTGGAATAAACCTATCAGCACAGCTGCTGGGGGAACCCTGGCAGATGTGAGACTGGATGTCCTCATCTCAAAATCCCCTTCCCTACCTCTTAGGAAAACAGGTACTTAAAACCACTTTGAGGGGGGCTGGAGAGATGGCTCAGCGGTTGAGAGCACCGTCTGCTCTTCCAGAGGACCCGGGTTCGATTCTCAGCACCCACATGGCAGCTGACAACTGTCTGTAGTTCCAATTCCAGGCAAACACCAAGGCAAATAAATAAATAAATAAAGTTTAAAAAAAAAAAAAAAAAAAAAAAAACCACTTTGAACAAGCCAAGCCTGCAAACGGCCCTGAAGGAAGCCAGCCCCTGGCTGTGGGACACAGAAGGTTATGGGTTCTCTGTACAGCGGTGGGGATGTGTGTCCCTTGTGTACTATGCACAAAGCATCATCTGGCCCAATGCCTCTGCGGCACTCTTGGAAGAGTCCACGATGACTACTGAGAACATCGCTGCCCTGAGCCAAGGCTGAGGCTGTTACAGAGGCGGGTTTGACAAACACCACGATGTCCTGAAGTGGCTTAGGATCCCTGCCTCCATGGTCTCTCCTGCTCCTCCACAGACTAAGCCTCCATTCTATAAATAGCTCCCTAGCCAGTCACCATAGAAACGAGATGGGGCTGCATCTGTCCACCTTAGTGGACACATTAGAGAGAAGGTTGAAAGGATGGGCACTTCACCAGGGCTGGAGCCTCAGTGAGGCAGCAGGAAAGCTCACCTGGAAATTATGAACTTCCCAGGTGTGGGGAGGTGCTGTTCTGGTTCACCTAGAAGGAGACAGGCAAAGGGGTCAAGGCCCAGTGGTAGATCCTTCTTAGAGGCCCAGTCCTAGTCTCACTGGTAAGTCACAGAGCCACCAGGAAACACACACACACACACACACACACACACACACACACACACACACACACACACACACACACACACGCTCAGTGTGCTCAGAGGGTGACTGCAGCTGTCCTGGACCTCCCATCCCAGGTGACAGGGATGTTTTGTGTTGTATCCATGTGCTCCCCTCCCCCACCAGGCCTCCACTCCCAGTGCTGGTCCAGTCCTTAAAGCCGTACTCTAAGAGAACATGCTTCTGCCATGGAAGAGTGCAGATGAGCCAGCTTGGGCAGGGGTCATCCAAAAGGGTCATGATCCCCCGATCCAGCAGACAGGAAAATCCCACAAGAGCAGGGTATACCATGGAAGCAAAACCAGCACAAAAATGTACACAGCAGACCAAAAAGGCAACAGCAAAAAGCTCCTGTCCTTGAACTCAGACACTGATAATTTGACTATTAAAGTGATAACTGCCATGGTGGGACACAGCTGGTACAGTCCAGCCTGTGAGCTCCAGACTCACTGAGAGATTCTGTCTCAAAATACAAGGTAGAAAGGCGTGTGTGTGTGTGTGTGTGTGTGTGTGTGTGTGTGTGTGTGAGAGAGAGAGAGAGAGAGAGAGGGGGGGGGGGGATGAGAGAGAACAGAGATTGAGGGAGATGCCTGATGTTCACATCTGGCCTCCCTATGAACATGTGAATGTGTGTATACACATGCACCACCACACTTTCAAAAATAAACACATACTCAAAGTCAACCATCTCATCATCTGAAAGACAGCATTTTACCCCCACAAGGAGCATAATGGCGACACACACAGGTCCATGCTGTCAGAAGATACAAGCTATACCAATCCTGATGTTTCATGGACTGCCCTCAGGGACAGCTCAAGGATGGTGGGCCCAGCTGAGGAGGCATAGGGCAGTGTGGTTCACTTAGTCACATACCCCATGACCCCAGAGCTTTCGTCTCCTGATACAGAAGAAAAGTGTGTCGGGGACGTACTTGGCAACTATCTCCTTAATAGGACGGGGTAAAATTTCCAGAGTCTCCAGCCACCTTCCAGCCTGAGGAAAGGGGCTGGACAGCTCAGGAGGAGCACTGCTGAGAGATACCTCCACCACCACCCAGCCCCACCCAGGTTTATGATGGGTATCACCCCTCCATCCATCCATCCAGGTCAAAGTGGAGCACCCACGGACCAACTCTGAGCTGGGGTCTAGCCAGGAAAACAGAAAGCAGAACTCTTCCCTCTGGGCTTCCTAACCTGAAAATATCCTTTCAGATTGGCTGGCGTTTTGTAGTCTCCTTTCAAGACCTAGAAAAGAAGGTAAGTGTCACTGTGGGAGAAATGAGCAGAGTAATATTCAGGTAATCACTGACACATCTATACAGATACCCACCCACCCATTTACGCATCCTGACCCTCTAGTTCTCTGTCTGCCCACCTATTAGTTACACATTTCTCAGCCATGTATCCTGTCAATCCACCCATCTATCCATCATTCCATTTATTCCTCACAGACCCATTAGTCTGTCACACACCTATCATTCATCCATCCATCCATCCATCCATCCATCCATCCATCCATCCATCCGTTCTGAGACAGGATTTTCTGTGTAACCTGGAAGGCTGGCCTTCAACTCACAGAGATCCTCCTGCCTTTGTCTCTACCAACCACGTGGTAACAATCTCATCACTGAGTCTAATTCTCATCAGTTATTGAGGACATGGGCCCAGGACAGGGAGACCACTCACAGCGCCCATGTTTGTCCTCCAGCTCCCACATGACATTTCCCCACAAGTGTCTTTTTGCAGCCGAGGCTGAACACCATGGAGATCAAGCCAGGGAGGGCCTTTGCCAAGACCAGAAAACCAAGAAGGAAATATTTTTAGTTCTCTGGGGAAAAATTAGGCACTGTTTTATTTTTAACAAAAAAAGGTTCGAAGAGTTGATTCAACAGCATTTCTGGAATTCCTGTTCTATACCACAGTCCAGCCTTTTCCAGGGAGCTTTGAACCCATTGCTGTCTATCTGTGTGGCACGCACGTGTGCGCACACCCCCCCACACCCCCTACACACACACACAAGCGCGCTAATGGAAAAAGGGCAGAACCTCTGTGTGTTTTCCTGCTGCTGTGTGCCCTTCTAGGTGCCCAGAGCTGGATTTCTGTCACTGCGAGGGCTCTGCTTTTAAGTCTAGAACATTATAGTTACTTAGGATGGAACCCAGAGCGTCATGCATACTGGGTAGGGGTTCTACCAAAGTGCCACACCCAGCTTCTTTTTACTTTTAAGTGACACAAGCTAACTACCCACATCTGTGCTCTACAACACTGTGGTTATTGTTATCACGGTCAAGTGGAGACTCTGTAGGGAAAGGTACATAAAACATGGAAATGGGGCTTGAAGAAAAACTTGTTTGTGAATATGAATTAATAATATTTACAATAGAAACAGACACAATAACAGCCTCGCTGAGAATGGCCAGGCTGCCATTGTGCAGGGTGCTTGCCAGGTCTGTGTCTCTATAAGAGCTGAGACATTAGGGCTGGGATGTGGCTCAGTGGTAAAGAATTTGCCTGGCCTTGAAGTCCTGGGCTCACCCTCAGCATTGCACACACAGAAGGGGAGAACTGAAGAGGCAACAAAGACTTCTTTGGGGTAACCGGGAATTGCAATGCATGCCTGGGATGGTGGCTATCAGGAGGCTGGGCCAGGAGGATAGTTTGAACTCAGGAAATTGGGCAACACAGCAAGATCATGTCTAAAAAACCACTGAAATAGTGGTTGTGCTGAAGCTCACCTTTGTAATTCTATCAGCTCTGGAGACAGGCAAGGTAGGACCACAAGTTCAAAGAGTGGCCTGAACTACACAGGGAGACACTCTACATATAAACAAATCACTGCTCTCAGAAGCATGGGGGCAATGCTGTGAGAAACATTCAGAGGTATCCACTGCCACACAGGTATCAAAGTGCTTCTGCACACTGCACACGCAGTTCAGCCTCTGCACACCTGCACACACAGTTCGGCCTCTGCACACCTGCACACACAGTACGGCCTCTGCACACCTGCACACACAGTACAGCCTGTGCACACCTGCACACGCAGTACAGCCTCTGCACACCTGCACATGCCTCTACACACCACTAATACATAACCGCACCTGGAGCCTCCACATGACTGGAAGCCAGTAGGTGACACATTGTGCCTGGATGTCCCAACAGCTAAGGATCAACAGCACTGTGTCAGCGTCATTATCACCCCACCGTACACTAGAACTGTAACCATGAGGGCACCCATGTGGATGCTCAGATATGCACCCAAAGCACTCAAGAAGCTAGATGACGCCAAGCCGACTTGACCATGAGCTACTGAACTGAGCTGTTCTTATAAAATGCCTTGTCAAAGTCACTTCAGCAGGGAAAACAGTAATTTCAATGGCTCCTGGCTCTGGTTTGTGAAAAATCAACGTTAGGGTCCATTCTTTCTTTATGTATGTTTTCTCTCAGGACTTGAAGGGCTCAGCACACGCAGAAGGAGAGCCAGGGAGACAGGAGAGGCAAACAAGTCCTGAGATAAACAGATCTGCTGTGAGAGGTAACAGGGAGAAGAGGGTTTTCTTGAGCTTTCTCTAGGCCCAACACAAAGTGGAAACACCCACACTGGTGCCGTTATGTCCATCAGGCAGAACACAAATGCCCAGGAGCCCGGAGACTGGAGTACACATCCTGCTAAAGCCTATGCTCCCGACTCCTGTGCGCACACATGCACTCACCCGGTGTGTGTTGTTTATGACAATCGGGTCAGGGTTCCCATAGTTGGGCGGATTTGCATACGGGTCATAGCCAAGCCGAGCCAGCATGGGGGCAATCTGGGCCATATCCCTCACCACATCCCCAGGGATGTGGCCGGTCCACTTAGATAGTGCTTCCAAGTTCACGGGTTTGATGACCTGGTCTGTGGACCGCTCGATCCTACGGAAAGAGGACAGTCTCGTCAGGTTGAGGGGCACTCCCTGCTCTGTGGTAATGGTGCAGCAGTAAGGCTGGGTGCCCAGCCCCATCAACTGTGAGAGTACAGCCAGGGCGCTGCGCCTCATGGAAGCTGCATACACCAGGATGCAGAGCTATGTGTTAGTGGTGCAGAAGCAGCTTCCTTCGCGTGCGTGTGTATGTTTGTTCACGAGTAGTGCATGTGGAAGCCAGATATTGATGTCCTCAATCACTTTTCCCTCCACCTTGCTTTTTGGCAGTTTCTCCCTAACTTCACTGTGTTGGCCAGGCTGGCCAGAGAACCTCCAGAATCTTCCTTCTGCTCTGTCAGACTTATGTGAGTCCTGTGCAACCACGCACAGCTTTTATGTGGGTCCTGGGGAAACTGAACACAGCCACCATGTTTGCACAGCAAGCATTTCACAGACCCCTGCCCCTTTCATTATTTTTCAATTTATTTACCTATTTTTATTATGTGTGTACATATATGATGCGTGCGTGGAGGTCAGAGGACAGCCTGAAGTCGTTTCTTTCTTTTTACCTTTAAGTAGGTCCTGGGGAGCAGACTTGTTTCTGGCTTGCACAGCAAGCCCTTTAACTTACTGAGCCATCTTGCCAGCCCAGCCCTGTGTTTCCTTAAAAATAACTTGTTATATCTATGACTAGCACCAGCAATTTGTCCTTGAAGAAAGAAAACCTCAAATACTAAGGTTGAAAGTTCCTGTGGACACCAGCTTCCCATAGGTGCCCGGGCCTTCAGTCTTGACACATGTTTTCCTCATTGTCTGTGCTTTTCAATAGGACAAGGCTGCAGGGGAGGAGAGACCCGTCTGGTGCAAGACACTGCTCCCAGTCACCCAATCCCCAAACACAGAAGGACGCTGAAGCTCAGAGAGGCACAGACACTTGCCTAAAGTAGCACAGCTCAAGAAGGGCAGACTCGATCTGCCGCTTGGAGCCTGGGAGGAGCTGTGGGGCCCCACTCACTTGGACAAGGAGACGCCCCCAGGCTTGCCAATGAGGTCTTCGTGGTGCAGGACTGTGTCACTCCAGGGGATGCCCAGGAAGTCCAGGATGCGCTTGAGTGAGCGCCTGGGGTGCAGCACCAACTGCTCATAGTACACAGGCAGGCATTTGTCCCTGCCCACCTCCATGCACTGCGCGTACATCACCTCGATGGCCTTGTTCCACTTAGTAAGACAGTCTCGGTAGCTGCTGAGGTCAAAGCCTGCGATGGTGACCTTTCGAGTGATCATGGAATGCACGGAGGCCCGACCGTCACGCACCATTAGCAGAAATTTGGAGTTGGGGAACAGACGTGCCAGGTAGACAGAGGACTTGAGTGTGAAGGGGTCTTTGTTACACAGCACGCGTGCTGGCTCGCCATGCTTGGCGATCACCTCCAAGATGAAGGCCTGCATGGCGGCATCCAGCACTTCATCTGTCACACCCGCTTCATCCAGCCGCAGCTTCTCCCGGCCAGACTTGGACCAGGCTTGCCTCATGGCCAGCACACGAGGGATGATGCGTGTCTCCTCCCCGCAGCGCACCTCAGGGTGCGCATCCAGCATGGCGCGCATGAGGGTGGTGCCACTTCGAGGCACACCCCCAACAAAGATGAGCGGCATGGTCTTGCCGTAACGGTATTCCACCTGGTTGGCACCAAGCATCACCAGTTCCTCCTGCTCTGGTCGCATCCTTCGTGAGTTCCGCATGCCCCCTAGTACTGCCCGGCACTCCAACACTTGCTGCCCAAACTGCAGAACCAGTACTAGGGCCAGTACACAGCCAGCAGCCAGCAACACCTTCCGCACCGACAGGCGCATGCCCAGCCAGGGGTGCAGGCCCAGCCAGGGGGCCCGCCTCATCGACGGGTCAGCAGGCCCACCTGGTATGCATCTGTGGAGAGAAGGACAGTGTCAGCAGGCCGATCAGGACACAGATTAAATGCTGGAGTGACGAGTAGATGAAAGCACCTAGCTGGTGCTCCCCACCCCCCAACAACAGTGGCCTCAAAAGCCTCAGGTGGACAGCAAGACTCAATCCTCCACCACATGGCTTTGGTGCCTTGGTCAGTCAGCTGAAGTTCCCTATCAGTGTTTCAGCTGGCCGACTGTGATGAAGAACAGTGATGATAATGGTGACTGTAAAAATGCTGGAAACACCAGCACAAGCCTGTAAACTACTTACTCAGGAGGCCGAGACAGGAGGACTCCAAGTTTGAGCCTGACTGTATCAAAATAAAAAGTAGGGTGTGGTGGGTACCGGAGCTATGGAGTTGGCCTGGCCTTGCTGCCTCGAGAGACATGAGTTTAGGTTTGTCAGGTCCATGCTTCCTGGGGAACAGGGCACCTTTCAGTTCCTGAGAAACTGAGGCACTCCCTCAGGCAGTGGAGTGCTCAGGCCTCCTTGTGTTTCTCTGTATGATCCCTTAGTAGTCGAGGAAGCATGGACGCTTGCCGGGACAATTGGTCTTAGTATTAATCTTCTGTACCCTGTACAGCTTATAGCATTTCATCCTGGCAACTACAACTGCATTCATCCTGACGACTGCCATTATATTCTGTTTCTGACAGCGGTATAAAAGTCTGATTGTCCTCAATAACACTGTCACACCTCAGTCTTGTTGTGGCCCCTCCAACCCAAGCCTGGTTTAATTACTCACTGGCCATGTCAAATAACCTTGGTCTGGTAAGCAAGCATGGGTGCTCACAGCTTGGGATGTAGTTTAGTGGGTTGAGGCCTGCTCAGCATGGACCACAAAAACCAGGTGTGGTGGCTAATGCTTGTGACACCTGATACATGGGAAGTGAGGGCAAAAGGATCAGAAACTTGTGGATGGTCTGCAATACAGGAGTCTTGGGGGGGGGGTCATAACCCAAAGGTGTATATGACTCCTGCAGCACACACAGGGAAACTGTGTTCCCAGCTCCCTGCATAGGCCAGGCACAGAGGAGGAAATGGAGGCTTGGAGAGACACACACAGGTCCTGACTGGCCTGCCCTGTACTGCATGGCAGGAGAAAGTCTCCTTCAACACTGTCCTTCCCTTTACCTGTACGTGGGACATGTTCACCAAGTTGGCACAAAGTCTATGCACTAAGCCCAGGACTAGGAAGACGGGAGACAGGTAGCCAGGAATGCGGCCTCTGCAGCCTCACAGGTCCTTGGGGAGACAGGGTTCACAGGGAAATGCATGGTGTGATAATGAGCCAGTTGCTGCTAGAGGGACTCGGAGGGGAGAAAGTGGCATCCCAGCCAGGAGCTAGCTCAGCAGCAGAGTCTGAGAGAGGTCTGCTGGGGCTGGAGGGGAGGGAACAGAATGAGGACAGTACCAAGAGCCAGACCAAGTCCGAGGTCAGCTCCAGGGCACCTGCGGGGCTTCAATGCTGGAGGCCGAGGGACAGGCGGTTGGGAAACCGGACAGTAACGCATCTCCCCTCCCCAGGCCTTACTGACTAGAGGGTAGGAATCCAGCAGTACTATTTTCAGACAGGGGCTTCCCATAAACACAAAGCCAGCTACTCTCAGCCCCTGTCCAAACCACTGCCAACACTCAGGTTCCACAGCTGGAGGCCAGCACAGATACTAGGCAGATGCTCTGCCCATCTCAGAATTCACCCATTCTCTGCCTTGCCCACCAACCCCCCCAGACTCTCTGAGCCTGTTTTCTTGCCTGCCCTGGAGCCCCTACTGGAGTGGGTCCAGATCTACTCATTTCTATCATTTTCAACTCAGCTAGCACTGTGGGCTCACACTGGGAGGTGACAGGTCCCCCGAGAAGAGCAGCAAAGGTCTGGGGAAGCTGGGTCTCAAGCTGAGGTCTGAAAACAGCAGAAAGAACTCCCAGGCAGCAGGCATGGAAGGGTGTCCTTGGAAAAAGGAATGGCCACTGAGAAAGCACAGGGAGAGAAGCCTGAGTGGCCAGGGGCTGCAGTGGCTCAGCACACAGGAGAGTCTTGGGGAGTTGAACAGAAAAGTGACAGTGGACTATAGACATGAGACTTGACAAAAATCATCCAAGGACCAGGCTCAGAGATGGGCCAGCCCACCCATAGCATAGCACAGCAAGTGAAAAACTGGCATCAGTTGAGGACGCAATCTTGAGCTTGGAGGCCAACATGCTGAGGCCAGAGCTACCAGTGGCCACCATCTCTGCCACAGTCTACTGCAAGGTTGAAAGGCGCCTGCCAAGGCGGATAAACTTGGCCCACGGCCAGCAACCTGAGCATCAGATCACAGCAGGGCTTCTCCCTGGACAAACAGCTCACTTCTGCCAATACTGGGGTTGCTCCCTGCGTCAATTCTGGATCCATGATGGAAAAAACTGATTCCAAGGCACTTTTAGGGAACAGAGCAGGTTGGATAGGACACAAAGCCACTCACATATCTAAGGATGCCTCAAGTGTTTCGCAAAGCTTACCCGGTGGACCTGAGAATCGAAACTCTGCTACTTACAATGAATATTGTGCCAATGAGGCCACCAACCACACCTTAGCTGGAATTAAAACCACTGCCTGTTAGGGATTGAAAAGGTGGTGTGTAGGGGGGATGCTTTAACTGTGGATTGGTTGCAGAATGGGGCAGTAGGAGCGTGCATATGTGTGCACATTCATGTGTGCGCCTGCAGTTGGTGACTGACAAAGTAACCCTGGAGGAAAAGGGAACACAGGACAGCAAAAGGTTATTGTGAGACCGGTTTGCTCCCAACAAGTCATTCATGTGCTTCTGAATCCTAAGACTAGCAAGCATCCTGCACAGCCAGGACCACAGGCCTGTCCAAGGTCAAGGCCATGCTTGTCCAGAAGAAAACAACTTTTCTTAGGCAGGTGGGATGAGCCAGAGGGCAGCTTTGATGAGGCACTGCTGTCCCAACAGTGAAAGCAGCAGGCAGGTGCTCTGTAGAGCTGGGTTCAAATTCCTCCACAGCTTTCTGGCTTGCAACACAAAACAAAAGACTTTCCCCTGCAGCCAAGGGGAGCAATGGTAATGATTCCCAACAACATGAATGTTGGATGGTGCTTGCCGGAGGCACTCAGCAAGCACTGCCCATGCTGGCCTATAACCCACAGTGCACCTGCAGATTCCTGAGTGTTGGCATCCCCAGTGTGTACCAGGCTCAGCTTTTCCTGCATTTTAACTAGCCAGTTGAACAGAATGCTCACCCATCTGATGCTGGTGGGGAACACTGAGGCATTTACACTAAGGGCTTGTCATAACCCTGGAGTCTCGGGGTCACTCACCTCCCCTGGGTACCCTCATTTCCAGGCTCCGGCCCGCGAGCTTGCTCAGTACAGCTTCCTGTCCCCACAGTCCTATAGAGCGATAGAGATGCTGTGTCAGGAGTGGACTGAAGCAGAGGAGCTTCTGGGCTCTCAGAAGCACCAGACAATGGCCTTCAGGGGAGTAACTATGCAGACCTTTGTTGTGGGGAGGAGTCACCGGGTCCTTTAGGACAGCAGTTCTCAATCTGTGGGTCTCAACCCCTTTGCCAAGCCTCTATCTTCAAAAATACTGACATTATGATTCATACCAGTAGCAAAATTATAGCTATAAAGTAGCAACAAAAATAACCTTATGGTTGGGGTCACCACAACCATACAAGGAGCTGTATTAAAGGGTCACAGCATTGGGAGGCTGAGAACTGCTGCCCTAGGGAGTTCACCGGGTACTTTTGACTAGGGAGCTTGAGTTCCTACAAGTCGCATGTATCCTCTTGGCCCTGGATGTCAGGACAAGTAAACAATACAACAGCATGCCTGTCACACCCAGGAATGCTGGGCATAACCAACTGGTACCCAGGTATGGATGGCATTCCCATGGCATCCCCTGGAGTCAGATAATGCTCAGCCTCCCCCACTCAACATTCACTCAGTGTCTGAATAAATGCACATGTGTCTTAAAGTCCCACCAAGAAAAGAGTAGCATTTCTCTAGACAGCTAATCCAAGAATTAACTGAATCTGTTTCCCATCTTGGTCTGTGAGACCTCATAACTCAGTTCACAAACACCATGTTTCAGGTAGAGGCTGTGTCCCCAATGGCCTGGCATGCCAAGAGGGCTCTCACAGCCTGGCAGGGGTGCCAACAGATACACTGCACTCCTGTGGCTTTGACATCACATGCGATTCCCACTTTCCCCCATCTAAGAGGAGGGGCTCTTGCTGCTGGGGAGGGCGAAGTTCATAGAGACACACACTCAACGGCTGACATTCCACATCCCTCCTTGGTCCTGTTTCAGATGCTGGGTATGGATGGAAGAGGGCCTGACCTTAGAGGCCAGAGTCTCAGTTTCCCTAGTCTGTAAACAGGGGCTGCTGGGAAGGACCCGGAACACCAATTTGTGTCACAATGGGGAGGAGTGGCAGCAGTATCTCAATCCTCCATCTCTAGAGTTCGCTCACTACTGTTCTCTGAAAATCCAACCCTGATAATACAATGAGGCCCCCCTTGAGAAGGGGTTCCACTTTGTCCTACATTGCAAGATGCTCAGGCCCAGGACTCCTAAGCATGATGACTAACTTCCTCCAGGAAGAAACCAAGAAATCCAGGGAGGGCACTGGAATCTTCCAGAAGCAGCTGGAGACAGACAACCTAGCTGCCCTCAGGAGGCCCTTGAAATGCTGAGTGTGCCCCAGGCTTGCCAACCCCACAGCTGGTACCAGCTAAATCCAAAGAATACAGGCTCACTAACAGCCATGCACCAACTGATGGGCCATCCATCTCAGAGCAGGGTACCCAGTGTACTGCACAGGGACTGAGAATATGTTTGAATTCAAATTCAGCCAAACTGAATAAAATGTAAAATTCATTTTTGCTTTGCACTGGTCATATGCCAAAGGCTCAGAAGCCACTGGAGCCAGTGGGGGCTATGGTACTGGATCTGTATGACCTAGATGAGGGTAACAAACAGCAGCCAGTGGGGGCTATGGTACTGGATCTGTATGACCTAGATGAGGGTAACAAACAGCAGCCAGTGATCCCAGGACTGAGGGATGCTTGTGCACTCGGCACTGGCAAACTGTATGTGCAAAGGCTCATCTGAGCTCGAAGGGACTGTTTCCCTGGACTGTAGTAGGAACAACTGCTTACAGGGCCTTTACACTGCACCAGGGGTGTAAATCAATTTGAGGAGATTTGCAGTCCACAGCGGTGGGCCAGCAAGAGGCATTTGCTGCGCAAGCAATGGTAACTTGAGTTCAGATCCCAGAACCACAGAAATAACTGCCTTCCTTCCACGCTTACACCAGGGCATGTGTCCTTCCCAGCACACATGCAATAATAAAAGAAAATAAGACAGTGCGCGGTGCATGTGCACAAATACTAAGACCTTTTGTGCCAGTGGTTGGAGCACAGGAAATGAGGAGGAACATGTGGGGGGGGGGGAAGGGACACTCCAGGGGCAGCAGCCTCAGAAACTGAGTACACCACAAACCCCAGAGCAGTAGCCACAAGAGCAGTCACGACTGTTGGTCTCTATTCCGGAACCTTCTGCTCTGTGCTGGACTCCTACCACACAATGCTGACTCAGAGGACAGTGAGAGGCAGAGGTGGGGTCCACAGCTCTCCTTCCTTACAGGAAGGTCACCAGTTGACACTAAGCCAGTGGATATCCACACCCTGCCTCGTCCACACTCCCATCAACCCTGTGCTTGCATAACCAGCAGGCTCTGCTTTCCGTGGACCAGCTAGGTCTGTGAGGACAAGTATAATTGTGCCCAGGGCACAATCATTAATAAGGCAAATAAATTAGCACCCAAAACAGCAGTAGAAAAAGACTTCAAAACACTCAGATGCTCCCTGCCATCTCCTGACTGTCGGGGACATTTTCTCCCAAAACAACAGCTTCTGGTACTGTTGATCACAATATCTTCCTGTGATGAGGGCATCAACAGATTATTAGGTTTTCCATTTGTGTGCCAGACACAGAAATGGTACAGGCTGCCTGCACTCAGACCCCACTGTATAGTCCTGGCCTATCACTGCCTAGTCTCTCTGAGAAATAAGCTGACGATGCGCTGAATATTATTATATTCAACTTAAAACAGCAGTGTAAGGGAGTAGCTTCCTGAGCATGGGAAGGGGCTGTCAGTGAAGGGCAACTACCCAAAGCGAGTGTTGCCCGTGGCAGGTGCCATGAGGTGGAGGGTTCATCTCCATTTGCTAAGGGAAGAGGTTGTGGCCCCACACGTGACATGATAAGCAGAAACCACACAGCTAAGGAAACGGAAAAGTCAGTTTCCAAATTCAGCTTTGTCCTTCAATGGTGCCCCACCCCTGTGCCATGCAGCTCTCAAAATGGACCATTAGGAAAGGGGGTGGGGGGGGTGGGGGCCACACCAGCACTCAGCTTATCCACAAGCTTCCCAAAGGGAAGGGACATGGGAGCAAGTGAGGAGGAATCAGTGGGAACCACCTGCCCCAGACAGACATTTGTTTCATGGGCACCTACTATGCCCACACACACCAGTGGGATTTAATGAGACAGAAGACAAAGGTGGAATGTCAGTCACCCTTGGCTACACAGTGGGTCTAAGGTCAGCCTGTCCCTAACAGAAGCAAACATAAAAGACACAGCACAGGTGCCAAGTGCAGAAGGAAAAACCCAGGGTGCGGTACAGGCACCCACAGTGGAGAGTAGGAACTGACATTTTGGTTCAAACCCATCTGTACTTTCTTAACTGGGCTTTTTTCCATTTCCAACAGATCAAGAGGTTCCCACGGGAAAAAAAGCCATGAGCAGAGGGACCTCACAGTATGTAGAAGCAACCACTGCACTTAGAAAGTAGCCCTGGACGGGGGCCAGGGCCCCTGCCCACTGACCCAGACAGGCTGTGTGGTCCTGCCCCCAGGAAACCAACTCTTCAACTACCTGCCCCCAGGCAGCAATGGCATCTGGCTCCTGCGCCACTCTACTCTCCCATAAATGGCTTGGTGTGTGTGTGAGGGGGTGTCCTCTGATACCCCTGACCCTCTGATACCCTGGGTACCAGAGACCACTTTGAGGGGAAGCCAGCAGTGAGATGATGGGGAAAGCAGTTAAGCTTGAGGAACATGCAGGGTGGTACAGAGGAGGGCACTGAAGGATGACACAGGAGAGGAGGCAGTGTGCAGGGGTGAGGAGGAGAAGGAGGAGGGCACTCTGCTTCCCTAAACGCTGTTGCTCCTCTGTCTATGACTGTCCTTTATAAATCAACTCAGACTGGTGAGGCATCCATCTCTCTTCAGAGCCCACGGTCTTGTCCCTGACTTGATCTGTTCATTTTTACCTAGAACGATGGAGGCAGGACCCCAATGTCACCCCTGCCTCCCTTTCAGAGGCCCAGACCAGCACCCTAGGCACGAGCTAGGAGAGGGAACAGTGAGTCTAACCCTCTCATGACTTCTCCACTCCAAGGCTGGGAGTCCTGGGTTGGTCTGGGCCAGTTCTCTGTGATGAACACAGATGTCTGGAACAAAGTGAATCCAATGAACCACACAGCTTTAGACAAGGCTGCAATACAGTCATCACCACTGCCACGACACCCTGCACATCAAGACCAAGGAAGGAGAAGACTCGGGAATCAAGCTAGAAAAGCTCCTGCTATGTGGAGCCCACAGGGGCGTCCTGTCCTGTGCATTTCCTGTCCCCAGCCTTTCCCCTGGAAAGCTCACAAGCCACTTGAGTGAAGGCCTCTGAGGGTCAGATGGGCTCTGACTCAGCACAAACGTCCAGGTAGGAGGTGTGCTTCAGTTGGGTACCTCACAAAGCCACGTGGTAAACAGACCTGGGGCTTATGGCTCAGTGTGCAGACTCCTAGTGCAATAACAACACAGTGCAACATGGGCAAGACTTCAATCAAGGCCCTAGGCCAAGGCCAAAATGTGTCTGCTTCTCAGAAAGGGCAGCGGAAGGATTCAAATGGCCAGCTTTGGAAAGAGAAAAATGCAGAATTCTAGAACACATATTTGATTTTTCATTAAAGCCAGAGATACATAGGGAGTATTACTGTTTCCTGTTCAGGAAGCGGAGTACCACTTCCTGTTCAGGGAGCACTGCCTACTGTTGTAGATCAACAAGGTCTGAGGATAGACCCACATGCACTTGGAAGTTAGTCAGTTTTACTCTCGTCTTTGAGGCAGGGATTTGTAAGGTGGCCTGGAACTCCGGATTCTTTCTCACATGGATCATCAGTGTGTACCACTTTGTCCAGATGGGTCTGTAAGTTTTACATATATTTTGGATCTAAAACAGGATCCACAGACTGACCACTATCACCACGCTTTACTAGGGCACAGGGGGATCCCAGGTGTGTCTGAAGCTAGAGGCCCTTAAAGCCTTTACCCTGCTTAAAGCACACTGTTGGGGATAGTCTGCCCCGTGCTCTGCGCGGCTCCTAGCTGAGGGCTACGGAGGCATCCATAGGGCAATCCTTGCTCTGGGCCTCTGTCCAGGACAGCACAAGCAGGAAAGGGCCAGGACAACTTTGCAAGAACCCAGCTTCCTGTCCCCACTCAGCAGGAAGCTGGGGGTGGAGGCTGAGCACTGATGTAGAGTCCTGCACACTTGACCATGACCTATCTCTGCCGCTGATGCAAGCAATGTGGGACACACACACACACACTTCCTCTCCCTCTCTGAAGATACCATGTAGAACAGCTTCCTCATGGGTCACCCTTGTGCTAATTCATCTCTGTTTAGTTTCACTCTGTAACCCAGGCTGGAGTCAAATTAAAGCAACCCTTCTGCCTCAGCTTCTCAAGTGTTGCCATTACAGTGTGGGACCTAAGTGGCAGGACTGAGTGGCAGCCAGCCTAGTCTGCGTGGTGAGTTCTCTGTGAGGACGGCACTAGACACCCAACCGCGGAGGAGGCCGAGGAGGTTCTAAGGTTGAACTCCTTCCCCAGGGTCAAGATTAAAGCAAGGCCCAACCTGGGCTGGGCTCAGAGATGGTGCTGTCTCCTTCACTCCAGGTGGAATCAGGGCCCAGAGGGATTAGATGACACCACCAGCAAAGAGCACGCTTCCCACATGGTGTCCTGAGGACAGTGGCCTCCGCTCAGCCACCTGTGAAAGTTCTGAGTCTGTGGTCTATAGGGAACGGTCCGGGAATGGGCAATGTCCTGCACCCTATGACAGGATTCAGTTTCCCCATGAGCTTTCCAAAGGGAGGCTGAATTCTGTTGCCTGCAGCTGAGCTGCACCTGCACCAAGTTCCATGGCCTGAACTGGTACTGCAGTGGTACCCTCATCTAACATTTGTTACTGTTCTGCAGGCTGAGGATGAGCCTAGGGCCCCATACATGCTGAGAAGTTCATTACTGAGCCTGGCCCCATGTCTGTAGAGTGGAGTCCTTGGACCAGAGGTTAGGAGGGGAAGGAAGATAACATACCTCACATGCTGGAGCCTGAGTCACTGAGCAACCCAGTGCAGGTTAGCCAGGGCCCTGTGCTCCTCCTTCCTCCCCATGACTCACAGCTGAGTGGGTGAGACTGCATGAGACTTAGCGTCTCCTTGAGATAGCACAAGAGTGTGTGGCTGTACCCTGAACACCCTGAAGGAATAGTGTCCTCCACCATACCAGCATGCCCATCCTTGCTTGCCCATGGGGCCCATCTGTTAAGGCCACTCTGTTAGTACTCTATTCCTTTCCACAAGGCCCTGTGGTATTACAAGAACCTGGAGGTTGTGGTCCATGAAGCCTGGGGGCTAAGGGCACAGGAAAGTCTCTGAACAGGCTGGGATCACTCTGCCAAGGGAGGGGGGCAGTTAACAGAAATATCCTCAGTTTCCCAACTGAATACGGAGGCTAGGCTGCCTGCCTTAGAGGTTTGGTCTGATGACAGGGCAGGACTTGGAAGCTACCAACTTCCCATCACCTGGCCGTTCACTGTCATCACACCCCAAGGGGCGATTTGCCTCTTGGGACAGGTAACAATGTCTGATGACAGGTCTAGTTATCACAACCGGGGGTCAGGAGGGGAGGAGGTCCTGGTGCTGTCAAACATCCTCCACCAATGAGCCCAACCCCAAGGAATCATTCGGAACTGAACTGTGTCTGAAGAGGTTCCGAATGATTTATAGGCAACAGAAAACAAGGTCTTCCCACACTATGTGCCAGTCACACAGGGTCTGGTACATGTTGCTTGAGTACCTGCTGCATGCCTGGCTCCACTCTAGCCAACAGCCACACTGGCAACCTGCATATGCAAAGTGATGAATTCAGAGGGGACAGAACACACAGGATTCACACCGCTTGTCAAATGTTCCACACCCTGGCAGGGACACACCACTCAGACAAGGCCATCCTGGCAGACATTTAGGCTCCTTTCTGCCTTTGGTGTACAACCACTCATTAAAAAGACCCTGGTTCATGTGCTCTGTGTGACACACACACACACACACACACACACACACACGCACACGCACACGCACACGCACACGCACACGCACACGCACACACACACACACCCCTAACCCTAACCCAGGGAGTTGCTGGACAGCAAAAGGTTGAACACCAGGAACATAAAGTCTCTCTCCAAAGATCGGGGTCTGTCCCTCAACAGCCCCAACATCTGCACATCAGATGCCCTGCTGGCTCCACACAGATGATGTAAGCACCATATCCCTCCCACCACACCCCTCGGTTCTGTTGGTACCAACCTTGGGCTGCCTGGTGCTGCTGTCTTCACCAAGGTGGCTACTCCCCCCATTTGCCAGATATGGCAATTTAGACTGAAGGAGGTGTTTGGACAAACAACTGGGCATCCGTCACCTCTGAGGCCCAAGTTAGCTATGGCTTCTGGACCTAGCCCCAGCAGGACCCCTAGGTTGCCTACTGGCCCGGTCATTCAGGCTTTCCAAGTTTCTAGGAACATGAAATCATGAAAACCCGGAAAATGACAGGGTATTCCTGTGGGAGGAGATGGCCTGTAGGCAGAGCATCTGGGTGCCAGTGGCCAGGCTGTTCTGTGCTTGTTCATGTCCAATCATGCGAGACTAAAGACCAGCTGAGCAGAGCTCAGTGTTGAGGTTACAAGTACATGGCACCATGCCTGGCTAAGATAGCCTGCTTTTACAATTTAAGCACAAGAATCTTTGAATCTAAGGTCCACCTTCTGTCTCCAGCACATCCCAACCATGAGATGTCTTCAGGGGAAATATCCAGGCCACACTTAGATCACTAAGACTTGCAGCAGACAAAAGGCATCTGATGCTTCAAAGTCCACATGCACTCGGCTCTCCAAGAGCGACATGGGTACCTGACCTGACATCTAAACGGCTCCCAGTACAGGTGGCTTGTGACAGAAGCTGAGCGGCCCCTCATGCCTCATGATCCTCCTGCCTCAGTCTACAGAGCAGTGGGGATTACAGGCTTGCACCTATAGGCCTGGCACATCAATGACTCTGAGACTTAAAACTCCCATTTCCACCTCTTACCGACCAAACTATGCTCTGTAGGAAAGAGGAGATTTGTGACACAGCCCACAAGCGATATGTGTCTGGGATAACACAGAGAGCTCAGGGACATTGGCCAGGCACAGACAGAGACAACCTGGCAACAGGTTAAAAGTTACCAAAGCCATAAGCCATGCATAAGAACCAGGACCCAGTATTTGCCATCAGGGAAATGGACTAAGGGCATTGTGGGATCTTTCTGTCTGAACGTGACAATGACAACAACATTGTTGGCAAGGACATGGCACAAGCAGAGCCTTCCGGCTCCAAGGAGTGTGGATGAATCACAACTGGCCATCTGGTCATGCCAGCCATACGTAGGACCTGGCAATGACCCCAGACTTACACCTCATAAACCAGCTGTGGGCCAGTGGCCTGAGGGAAATCTTCAGTATTACAGACCCACATGCTGAATGTGACACTTTTCAGATATCCAGAATGTCCCTGGTCAAAGATGCATCCATCAGAATTATATCAAGCCAGTCCCCAAAGTGCAGTACAGAGTGCCTGTCACCATGGGAAAAACAGATGATCACAGATCAATAAACACACCTGATTGGCCAGGAGAAGATGCCCAGCTGATCACATGACTAGATCATTCTATGCAGTAGACTTTATGGAATGAAAAAAATCAATACAAGAAAGTCAGAAATGCAAGAAACCCTCAGTCCTCCAGGGTCATGAGCTGCTGGGGCTGAGGCATGGTATTGCTGGCCCAGCACCTGCCACTGATACTCTGTTCCTGAAAAGCACACAAGCACTCATTCATTCTCTCATCCATACTCTGTGCCAGGCACCAGGGACATAATGGTAACACATGCTGAGGCTCTGGTCATGCCACCCATACCTCAACACCTGGCACTGACCTCAGACTCACACCCCATAAACCAACGGCCTATGGACAAGCTGCAGAACAGTATCCACAGGATGCAGGGACATGCATGCGCACAGGGTCTTTCCTGATGATATCAACCTTCAATGTCTGGGACCAGAGTGTCCTCTGCTGGGCTGTGCCCTCCCCACAGGTTCTACCTACATCTGCCAGGGGTGCTCTCCTCTCACCCCCAATTCCATTTCACCATCCACACAGCCTGGGGATCTGCTGCCTGGGATCACCACCCACAGTGTGGGGTGCTGGCATGTCGGCACCCACTTCTTACCACTTACTCTGTGCCAGTCTGCTCAGCTGGTTTCCCAGGAGCAGCCAGGACCACCAAATGAGAATTAGCCAAGAAAGAAAAGTTGAAAATGGGAAGAAAATCAGGTAGACAACTAGGAGTGTTTACTGTACAAGTATGGGGACCTGAGTTCAGATCCTGGCATCCACATAAAAAGCTGGTCATGGTAGTGTGTGTCTGTAACCCCGGGACTGGGAGGAAATACAGAAGATCTCTGGGCTCTCTGGCTGCCAGCCAGGCACGCTGTGTGTTTTCTCAGAAATAAGGAGGTCAGTGGCTGAGGAAGACGCCTGATAGTTTGTGCTCACATGTGCTTCCCAACCATGACTCCTGGCCCTGCCTAGGTCCCCACAGACCTCACTTGGCTCACTCCCCTCTAGCTGCTTGGACTCTCACTGCTACACACACACACACACACACACACACACACACACACACACACACACACACTCTCCTCAGGGCCTGGGCCTTCACCTGTGGATCTTCACCTTCTCAGCTTCCCTTAGGCTCTCTCTAATCTTTATTATATACATTTACGTGTGTGGGGGGGTGGGGTTGTGTGTGCCACAGTGGGCTTGCAGAGGTTGGAGGACAACCTGCAAGTATGGGTCCTTTCCTTTTGCCAATGTAGTCAGGGTTAGCAGCAAGCCTTTAAGCCATCTCACCCTCCTCCCTTGGGCTTTTCTGCTCAACCACCGATCTCTGTAACCTGCTGTCACCAACCCCCACTGCAGACCCCACCTAGCCCTGACAGTCCCCCTTCTCCCCTCACTGACTCCCAGAACTCCATGCTTCCTGTCTGGGCCTCTGAGCATTCATTACTCAATAAACAGTTACCCAGCAGAGGTCTCATCCCTCACTCTGTTCCAGCTCCACAATCCTCCAAAACCAGAAAATATCAAAACCAATCCATAGCTCCTTCCCCTTCAAGAGCCTAGACCCCCCAAGACCCATTTCTGTCCCAGCTGCCGTGTGGGAACAAATTGGAACCTATGCACACCACCCCTTCTGTGAGCCCAACCTAGGTACCTGCTTCCTGTGTCCCACCCTGCCCCTTAGATCCTCCCACTTCCCTCCCTATGAGGGAGCACTAAGACACCACCCCACATTGGTATACCACACACTCTGAGCTCCCACCTCAGACCCCATCGTTACAAAGCCCGGCCCTTTCCTTCCTCAGCATGCTCTGGGTAAAGGCAAATGACCCCGGCCTGTCCAGTCAGTTCTTCATCTCTTGCCCACAGATGCTCAGGATGGCTGGCAAGGTCAATGGAAACAGGCTGGAAATTTCCACAGGATCTTCTAGATCCATGGTTGTCAACCTTCCTAATGTTACAATCTTTTCCTTATGTTCCTTGTGTTGTGGTGACCCCAACCATAAAATTACTTTTGTTGCTACTTCATAACTGTAATTTTGCTACTGTTATGAATTGCAATGTAAATACTTGATATGCAGGATATCTGATATGTGATCCCTATAAAAGGGCCTTTTGACTCCCTGGCTGATAACCACTGTTCTAGAGGATGAAGCTATCTATGTAAGGGATGTGAGGGTACAGGGCTAGATACGCAGAGCCTCCTAGAGGCAGAAGCCAGAGAGGCTGGGAGAAATCAACCCACGAGGCAGCAACACGGAGCCATTAACTGTGGTACTTTTACTGTGTGAGCTGTTTGCTGGGTCATCTGGAGCCGACCTTCCTCCCCACCAAGTCCGACTGTGTACATGACACCCCAACTATCAGTCCTGAGCTACTTCACCTTCAGAAGCTCATCCCCCACAACCCCACATTCTTTGGGGTTCTGTGACAACTGCTCTTGGCCCTGTTGTCTCCACACGACTGTCTAATGGGCTAAGGGGATGAACAAGATTTCTTCCCCTCTCTCTCTCTCTTTCCACACTTGATACAGAACCCAACAAACCCTCAGAGGCTCATCTGTAACCTGAGGCCACTCCACTGGCCAGCAGCTCCTAACGTTAACAGGGAGTTAGACAAAGAGATCCATGGGAATAGAGGCCCCAGTGTCTCTGGACCTCACTCTCCTCATTTGTGAACACCCAGAACACATCTTCCCCACACCACAGGAGCCCCAGCAGCACCCCAGTTTGGACATCTGCTGACTCCAAGCTCAGACAGTAGCAGCAGCACAACCCAGCAGCTTCACTGTGACAGGGTAGACACAATTCCTTGGGGCTTTCAGAATCTTCTGGCAACTTGGTTTTGCTCCAGCTGAGAAAAATAAGCTGGCATGTTCATCGAGAGCTATGACTGGGGCGAGGGTTGGCCAAGAAAGAACTACAGAGATATCCCCAAGAGACTGAGTGTATGAGAGGAACTCAGCAGAGCACCTGGATACAGCTGTGCCTGAAGGCGAGTGGGCTTCTGCTTTGTTGCCTTGAAGCACAGCCTAGCAGAGACAGGTGCACATATACCTCAGTATCACACCGTCATTTTTAGACTAACAGGGCATTCACATGGCTAAGCAAATCTATTTCCTGCCCTATGTGTAAACTTCAGGTGAGGGCTCCCTTTGCCTTAAGCAGATCCACAAAGGACAAGCAGACACACTGGAGGATATTTACAGGAAGGTCCAAGCTTACTTAGCTGATTTTACCTAGAATGTCTCCAGCCCAGTTCCCCTCTCTCGTTCCACAGTAGGTGTGGCTTCATCAACAACACAGCCCACTGTTTCACTTTTATGGAGGCTTTGCGGTGGCCGATGATCCAGAAGCGGGCAGGCATGACAGGAAGAAAGGCAGAGGGTGACACATTTGTTGGGTATAATAGTCCCCCAACAGGATGGATTCCACCTCTTCTGTGGCTTAGTCCGGGCGTCACTGGGCTTTAATCTTGTGGGGACCCAGGACGTGTCATTACAAGGGTGAGAGCACGGTTCGGGGGGAAGGTTACAAGTATTAGATAGGATGGGCCCAGTATGCTTACTCCATACCTAAAATCCCAGTATGAGGATGCTCTGGCAGGAGGTTCGGGAGTTCAAGACCACCCTGGGCTACACAGCAAATATGAGTGCCCCCCCCACAGATCCTGACTCAGTTTTGAGAAGCACCTACAAGGACCACTTCCCTACCCTCCCAGTCCCTTCTTAGACAGACTGCTGACAACCTCCTTCTTCTCACCTGTTCCTAGATACCAAAACACAGACGCATCAGAGGGCATCTTAAAACCCCAAACTGCTCAGAACAAGAATACTTAACTAAGTCCCAAGAGACATAAGAAAGGTCTGCAGTGGGTGAAGGTCCTTCTCCTAAGGGCTGGGGCTTTGAGTAGTCTATGGCAAAACAGTGGCCACCTCCAGGCTGCCAGATTCCACCAGGGAGGGTCCCTTAGCACCTGTGAGCCTCAGTTTCCTTCCTGCTCTATAGAATGGGAGAACTGCCCAACCCTCAGGAACCACAGGGTCACAATCTACAACTGTCACATCAGCCATCAAGGAGTCCCACTCACAACCTCCCACTACCCAGCTGACCACCCAGAAAAGTAAGACTACTGCCCAGGGTGCCCGTGGTCAGAGTCTAGCAGCCCAGAGGACTTGACAGGCTCACCTCCTAGGTCCTCCATAGCCCTCCTGCACATTCCCTGATCCCCGAGACAGAACCAGAAGACAACCGGAGGAAGAGCCGAGTGTTCTCTGCTCTGAAAGGTGCACTGTCACCATACCACATGACACCTGGGACCCGCCTAAGCCCCGTCCTGGGGCTTCCTGATGATGCATATAACGGGAGCAGCTGCCCCTCCTGCGAGTCCCAGAGCCTGTAACTGCACAGGAGGGCAGGGCTTCAGCGCACACCCAGGCAGAGTGAGAATCTGAGTTTGAATCCTGTGCCTCTCCCCTACCAAATGAGTGCCCTAAGCCCCTGCAGCCCTTCCCTCGCCTGTGGCTGGGACTGTAAAAGCACCAGCTGGTGGCAGAGGGGCACGGACTCTGAGAAAAACCTCAACAGAAGAAGACTAGCCATACGCCAGGAGCTCGGCTAACAGCAGCATGTGTACTGGCTTTGGCACACGTGCCCTTTTGCCCTTGCGCTGACACCAGTTTCCGGTGCTATCCCCCATGACCTATGCGGCAACCACCTGGGGACATGCCAGCTTGCTTCCTTAAGTTGTCTCCCTCCCAGGACCCCGTCACCTTCACTAGCCTCTTGGTGCCTACCATTTCCCCAAATCATCACACTGGCTCTCCAAAGGGAGGGAACGAGGTCTGTCCCGCTCACTACTGGATGTCTGGTGCTGGAGGCAGGGGCAGCTGCATTATGAGGCTCCTCACAAAGCCCATGGAGGCCAGCAGTACCACCATTTTTTTTTTTTTTTTTTTTTTTTTTGTGAAGGCTAATACTGTCAGCTTGACAAGATTGAGAATCAGCTAGGAGAGAGTCCTCTGGACACATCTGTGAGGGTGTTTCTGAGCAGTTAAGACCACCTGCAGCACCATCTCATGGTGTGGGGTCCTAGAGTGAGTAAAAAGGAGAGAGTGATCTTCACACCCTATGCAATAGGACCAGCTGCTTCATACTACTGCACTAGGTCAGCCGCCATCACCGACTTCACTCTCAAACTGTGGCTAAAACTCTTCCAAAGCATCCATCAGGCGCTCTGTCATGGCAACCCGAGAGCAATAAGACACCTTTCATAGTGAAGACATAGAGACCATGAAAACAACCAAATGACCAGAGGCCACACCACACCAAACTGGAGATGGGGCCCTGTATCTGGCCTAAGAGCTCTAGCTCCCAGCAGGGGCTGTGAGGTTCTTCTCTGACATCTGCTGAGAACATATCAAGGTACCACTTAAGGGTAATGTCCGCAGCAACCTTCATGGCGTCGGTAAAGGCCCACAGAGTCTGATGCATGGCAACTCAAGGGGTCAGAGAAACACAGACAACAGGTACAATGGAGAGAGCGACACAGCGGAATGAATACAAGTCATCTGGGGAGTCAGGGAAGAAAACAAGACAAGAGAGGCAGCTGAGACCCAGCAAGGCTCCCAGGTGCAAAGGGATACTTGATGTCAAGAGTCAGAGAAAGACAGCCTGGGACTAAAGCAGGGAGGCACATAGCTGGGCCCACAGGAGGGAGCCTCCATCACACCGAAAAGTACATATCTGAGGTTTAAGCAGGAAGAGGCTAGGGGAGCGGGGTCTTCCATGGGCATTCCAGGCCTGCTGTGGCCCTAAACCAGTACAGCATCCACTTGCTCAGACACGTGTTAGAAATGAAGATCTTAGAAGGTGACTCCCCACTGAATAGGAGCAGCAGACAGCAAGCTCCATCATAGGGAAGCAAAGCTGTGTGCCTGCTCACCCCAGCACCTTTACTGTAAGTGCCAGAGTTCCAACAGGGAGCATGTGGGTAGCATCCCCAGTAGGAGCAGCCAGGTCTTCCTCTCCCTCCCAGAGGGCTTTCCCTAGGACAGCCTGACAGGCTTCCCATCCATCAGCTGAACATCCTCCGGCTGGCTTTAAACTCCCAACCCCCATTCTTGACTTAAACACTAAGCAAGTTGTTTACTCTCAGGCCTCAGTTTCCCCCTGAAGGAAAGAAATGGCTTGGCTGCAGCTTTCAGCACTTTTTTCTTCCCAAACTCCAAACTCTTTACCAACAAATACATGCTGGATGTGGTGGCACATGCCTTTAATCTTAGCACTTGAGACAGGAACATTGGCAAATGGATCTCTGTGAGTTAAGGCCAGTCTGATCTACATAGCATGTTCCAGGATAGCCCAGACTACAGAGAAATCCTACCCCCACTCTCATACACACACAAAGCAAAAAGTACTGTGGGCCTACTACATTTCTGAACAGAGTTAAATGGCACAGGGCAAAAAAGCCCTTACTGTGTGCAGTGACAGGGGTCCCAAAGATTAATAAGCCTATTCAGACCAGAGTGGCCTCCCCACCCACCCTCCCAGGGCTTCCTCTTCCTCCCACAGTCCTGGGGCAGGAAGGAGGGGAGGCCTGGGGAACAGCCACATCAACATCCCCATGGCTCCAAGAGAAGGGCCTGAATGGAAGGGATAGCAGGATGTCACTCGGAGTCAAAGGAAGTGGGAGAGAGGAAGTACAGTGTGTGTGTGTGTGTGTGTGTGTGTGTGTGTGCATGTGTGTAACAG